>QANY01009817.1:2506263-2542235 GCA_003255025.1 Datisca glomerata
CCCCCCCCCCCCCCAAACGAGAAACCAATTTGGGAGCTCGTTCTTAATGATACATATGGATAATCCAAAGATGGATAACGATGAGAAATGGACTAGATTCTGATAGTAAAATTAGGTAAAGGAATCTATTCTGATGAAAATATACGATTAAAAGAAGGTCATATTTAATTTGTGCTAGAAGAAGCCTTTATTATACTGTTTTAGTAATGCTGTTAAAATTACCTTTGGTATGGCCTCGTTGGCCTTGATTGTATTGTTTAAGGAATGCAAGAACACTGCCTTGATTTCTGTTATACAAGAACACAAACTACCCATTATTGCCAGTTGTTTTGGTAAAAATTTAATGGTCTTGTTGTAATGAAAAGAATTATTCATTCATTGATGCGGTTGTTGATGTCATTCAGATAGCAAAAGGTCATCTTTAAGAATTGGGTTAAAAGAAGCCTTTGATGTACTGGTTTTGTAGTACGGTTCAAAGAAAGACATTTCTAGCAAGTTTTGCTAAAAGAAGTCTTGGTAATAAATACTATTTTTATTTCAGTAAATATTGTTGTTTGTCATAGCCTTGACTGATATTGTTTATGAATACTGTAAGTTGTCAATAAAGCACATTGCCATGAAGCATGTAGCGGTTTTGGTTGAGGGGCAAGTTTCTGAACAACTTACTTGAATATCTGTTGAACAAAAGAGTAGGCAACTCTAATGAAGATATATTGGTTAATAAGAAAATGGGTTAATAAATGCTGTAAAAATTCTGAAGGACCATTGTAAATAGCCAAAAGTACTGTAAAGGATATTTTATCCATCTTAATCTTATTTTTCAAATAAGATTGTTGAATGGTATGTTAGTTGTAGGAAATTGAATACAATTTATCTAATGTTCTTCATGCTGGACATGACCTTTAATCTGATCTAACTCTTTAGGTGTCTGTTGTTAATAGTAGAATGGATACTTGAGGTATCAATTGTAGTAACAGGCATTATTATACATAAAAATGGTGTGCCTAAAATAATGCATTGATTCATATTTTTAAGTAAAACAAATGTAGTAGATATCATTATTATAGATATAAACTTCTGGTAATTTAAAAT
This sequence comes from Datisca glomerata, assembly GCA_003255025.1. NCBI lineage: Eukaryota > Viridiplantae > Streptophyta > Magnoliopsida > Cucurbitales > Datiscaceae > Datisca > Datisca glomerata. Next base: position 2,507,356 of record QANY01009817.1, read on the forward strand.
CTATGCGCATAGTATTTCCATTGGCTCTAGTTAGAGATTGGGTAATTTTCTGAAAATATTGGGTAAGAACCAATCCTTCTCGAATACAGTTCATGTCAACGCTACTGTGAATAAGGGAAATGGTATCTTTGATAATAAAATCAGGATTGATTTTCAAAGTAATTATGGTGTACCATTTTTGAAAGGTAACTTTATTCATTAGTATAAGATATTGATTACTCTCCTGAGCATTTGGAGGAGGAGAAGATTCTGGATCAATGGGATTCTTGCATTTGGAGGAAAGTTCTTGTTTAATATGGGAAAGCTCTTCGAAGATAATTTGGTTCACAATTTGTAACTATTTGACTTAGGTTTTAAGAAGATTGACTTCCATCTTCTAGTCTTGGATGGTAATAGGTTTTTCAGTAATGGATTTATTCTATATGCGATCCATAATCTCGCGCATACTATAATTCTCAATTGGGAGACTATCCTCACTAATGTGATCCTTGGTGTGATCCTCATATAAATCTTTCATAAATTTTAATTTTGTTTTTGGATCCTGTATCTAGTCTGCAAAACTGAGCATAGTTTTCTGGGTATTTGTTAAAACATTGATACCAGGTTGACCTAGATCAAGGCCATTCATCTCAACGACGCCTTTCCAATAACTGGCTTCTATTAACATGTTACAATTCTTGTTATTGCAACAAGGTTCTTTATGATCAGAAGATGAATCTGAATCAGATGAATAGATTTCAACTAACTAATTCTCTAAACTTAAGTTATCATTGTCAGAGATACAGTTAATGATCTGCTATTGGGTTTCCTCATCTAAGGACATCTCATGGAGTTTCTGTTTGAGTTTGCACTTATTAGCGTAGTGCTCTTTAGTACCACATCTGTAGCACTTAAATTCTGATTTATCCTTCTTGGGATTGGGTTTTCTTTTACTGAATTTCCTCCTATGAACTTCTTGGAAGTTAGGCTTAGGAGCTTTTTTGGAATGGAACCTTCTATATATTTCTTAGGAGGTTTAGGATTTTTGGAAGTTGAGAGATACTGGATTTTTGTGTCATAGGCGAACTGATCACAAAATTCACCTAATTCTTTAAGGTTGGACAATTTTTTATTTTTCATCATTTGCTAGAGTTTCATACCATTGCAGAGGGATAGCCCTTCTTTAATAACTACTATAATAAGAGATCCATAATTATGCTGGTGGTAGGGAATATCAACCTGGTTATGCTTATCCCTAAGTTTCTTACGAACATTTTGTGCAAAAAGATTAGAGAGACCATCAATAAGTTTGGACTTCCAATGATCACTGTTGGCGTCAACATGTTGCTTGACCTTCATTAAAAATACATCCTTATACCATCTGAAATGGGTTATAGATGGGCAACGAATGTTCTGAAGGAGTTCACGGTGCCGATCAATATTAATGATTCCTTGTCCAACAAAATGGTGTATGACGGCTTGTGCTAGAGTATAGCAAGCGTCTTCTGTTTTGGTTTTGGTATGAGTAAAAGGATTCATATTAATCATAGAAGCATTTAAGATTTCATCTCTTTGAGGTTGAGTGAGACAATTATCCCACCATCCTTTTCGAATGCCGTTAAATCTTTGACAAGATATCTTGCAATTTGATTATCAGAATTGTCATTATGTTTACAAATAGATACGTACATCATCATGTGGTGTATGCCTTCGAACATTTGATATTCAGTTTTACCAATATTCCATTCATAGATAGTTTTTCCATAGTAAGATTTCTGAGTATGAAGAAAATATTCTTCATAGAAAATGTCATGTGGAGTAGGTCGAGAATAATAATACCTACTGGGTCCGTGTAAAGCCATACATTGGGTAGACTTAGAGTAAGAAAGCTTGTTGATGCTATGATCAAAGTTTTTCTCTATATCATGAATTTAAGAAAGAGTATACCCATCCTTTTCATCATCAGTTACAGGTAAAGATGAATCACCTTGGTCCATTATATTAATCTATTTCAGAGTTTTTTGTCCTGATGATGCTGGTTCACTAATCTTTAAATCTCTTATTCTTCCAATAAGAGTGGCCATAAAGTCTCTCTCTTTCTTAGTGGATTTTAAGTTAAAATCATGAACTTCAAGAGGAGGCTTGATAGTGACTGGTTGAAGGTTATTAGGTTTAGGTTTCTCCAGACCTTTGTCCTATTGCTCTTCAATTCTATCCTGTATATTATCAACATGTTCCTCAATACGGGTAAGTTGGTTACTTATGGTTTGGAGGAAAATGTTAGTATAAGTATAGCTTAGGAAAGCACGTAAACACATAGTTAGGATGTCTGTCAATGGCTTACTAGGGTAATCAGTCCTAATGCACTCCCTGCTTGGTGGACCTAGCCCAAACGCGACTTGAGGACATCTCACTAACTATACGCTCTGTGTTCATACTAAATATGTAATGTTTGTCAACAATGCATCAAAGTGTTCCTTTAGTTAGCATGGGATCGATGAATAATGGAGGTTATATTATTATTATATTAAACCTAAACTATGCCACACACGGTCTCATGAACTACTGATAAAATTAAAATAAAAGAAAACTTACTGGAAAATGTAGTCGAGAATAATTAGACTTCAAAACTTATTATTTTATTGCAAATAGAGAAAGATAAAGTACCTAGAGAGAGAGTGTGTGTGGGTTGCATAAGACATGAGCTAGAATTTCGTTCTGCCTTCAACAAAGGGTAAGGCCTCCCTTTTATAATTCAAAAAGTAAAATGATAAGGTTGCGTGTCTTTGGAGAGTGGAGTCATTTATCCTTATCTTTTACTGCTGGCTGATAATGGAGATCTACTTTATAAAAGTAGATGCGTCTTCTTCTATTTTTGGGAATCTGCTTTATAAAAAGTAGATTGTTTAATCCTTTTTGAATACAGTTCATATCAGCTCATGTATCAATAAGAGCGATAACATCTTTAATTATAAAATCAGGTTTTATAATAAAAGTAATTTGGGTATACCATTTTTGAAAGGTAACTTTATTCATCAGCATAAGATATTGATTACTCTTCTAAGCATTTTGAGGAGGAGAAGATTATGGATCAATGGGATTCTTGCCTTTGGAGAAAAGTTTTTGTTTAATATAGGCAAGGTCTTCAAAGATAATTTGGTTCACAGTTTGTAACTGTTTGACTTCGGTTTTAAGAAGATTGACTTCCATCTTTAAGTCTTGGATGGTAATAGATTTTTCAGTAACGGATTTATTCTCTAAGCGATTAATAATCTCGTGCATACTGTAATTCTCAATTGGGAGATGATCCTCAGTAATGTGATCCTTATATAAACTTCTAAAAACTTTAATTTTATTTCTGGATCTTGTATCTGGTCTACAAAAAATGAGCATAATTTTCTGGGTTCTGTTAAAACATTGATACTAGGTTAACCAAGATCAAGTCCATTCATCTCAATGATGGCTTTCCAATAACTAGCTTCTATTAACATGTTACAATTCTTGTTATTGCAACAAGGTTCATTCTGATCAGAAGATGAATCTGAATCAGATGAATAGATTCCAGCCAAGTCATTCTCTAAACTGGAGTCTGAAAAGGAGCTATCTTTGTCAGAGATACAGTTAAAGATATGATGTTGGGTTGACTCATATAAGGATATCTCATGGAGTTTATGTTTGATTTTGCACTTACTAGCGTAGTGCCCTTTAGTACGACATCTATAACATTTAACTCCTGATTTATCCTTCTTGGGATTGGGTTTTCTTTTACTGAATTTCCTCCTATGAACTTCTTGGAAGTTAGGCTTAGGAGATTTTCTGGAAGGGAACCTTTTATATTTCTTAGGAGGTTTTGGATTTTTGGAAGTTGAGGGATACTGGATTTTTGTGTTATAGGCGAATTGATCACAAAATTTACCTAGTTTTTTACGGTTGGACACGTTTTGATTTTTCATCATTTGCTAGAGTTTCATATCATTGCAGAGGGATAACCCTTCTTCAATAACTACTGCAATGAGAGATCCATAAATATGCTAGTGGTAGGGAATATCAACCTGGTTATGCTTATCCTTATGTTTCTTACAATCTTTTTCTACAAAAAGATTAGGGAGACCATCAATAAATTTGGCCTTCCAATGATCACTGTTGGCGTCAGCACGTTGCATGACCTTCATTCAAAATACATTTTTATTCCATCTTAAATGGGTTAAAGATGGGCAACGAAGGTTCTGAAGGAGTTCACGGTGCCGATCAGTATTAATGATTCCTGGTCCAACAAAATGGTGTATGATGGCTTTTGCTAGAGTATAGCAAGCATCTTCTGTTTTGGTTTCGGTATGAGTAAAAGGATTTATATTAATCTTAGAATCATTTAAGATTTCATCCATTTGAGGTTAAGTGAAAAAATTATCCCACCAGCCTTTTAGAATGCCGGTAAAACCATTGACAAGATATCTGACAATTTGATGAACATAATTGTCATTCTGTTTACAAACAGATGCTTACATGATCATGTGGTGTATGCCTTCGAAGATTTGATATTCAGTTTTACTATATATGGTCCATTCATAAATAGTTTTTCCATCGTAAGATTTCTGAGTATGAAGGAGATCCTCTTCATACAAAATGTCATGTGGAGTAGGTCGAGGATAATAATACCTACCGGGTCCGTGTAAAGCCATACGCTGGGTAGACTTACAGTAAGAAAGTTTGTTGATGTTATTATCAAATTTTTTTTGTATATCATGAATTTGAGAAAGAGTATACTCATCCTTTTCATAATCAGTTACAGGTAGAAATGAATCACCCTAGTTCATCATATTAATCTGTTTTGGAGATTTTTGTCCTGATGATTCTAGTTCACTGATCTTCAAATCTCTTATTCATCCAATAATAGTGGCCATGAAGTCTTCCTCTTTCTTGGTTGATTTTAACTTAAAATCATGAACTTCAAGAGGTGGCTTGATAGTGACTGGTTGAAGTTTAATGTTTAGGTTTCTCTGGACTTTTTTCCTGTTGCTCTTCAATTTTATCCTGTATATTATCAACATGTGTCCTTAATATGGGTAAGTTGGTTACCTACGGTTTGGAGGAAAAGGTTAGTATAATTATTCTGTTTGGTTAAATGGACAATGTCTTTGACCTTTAAGGTTTCGTGCTGGCTGGATTGTTCAAAAATCTCAACGTAGGGAGAGATGACTAACGGTTTGAGATGAGTGCTCTCATTACCCGGAGTAAGCTCTAAGGATAACGGTGGAGGATGAACAGCTTGGAAAAGCTTACTAGTTTTTGTTATCCAAATCTTCTGAATTCTTGTTAAGATGTTTATCTTATCCTGGTCAAGAATATGTACTTTATAGGAAAAGTCACACTACCATTCTGGGAAAGATCTAAGAGTCTTGTTTTTGTAAAGGTGGTAGTAATACTAGTCTTTAAGGGTTTTTAACTGTTCAGGAGTATGAGATTGAAAATACCATAATCTAAATTCCTGATATTTGTCTTACTTAAAATCCTGGTTAAGATGCTTACACAATTCACTATTAGGTGTAAAATCCAATAAATATCGAATTGCAAATCACTAGTTGTAGGGCTATTGGGCCTTCTGGTGTTGGATCTATCTGTTTCATAAACTGCATGAGGTATCTGATTTTATGATATGTGTATACCTCTGACGTCAGCTTCAGGTATCTGCTCAGAATTGATAGACTCTACTATAGAAGATCTAGAGGATTCTGGAAAATCAATGTTATAGGAGAGAATACTCCTATAACTAGTAGTAGAAAGGCTTCTAGTTAAAGGTTTCTGAAAATGAAGATATATATTACCTTCTTGAATTTGAAAAACATCTTCAATAGATTATCTGATGATGGATCTGGTAGGCACAACATTAGGAATTTGCCATTTTTCTAGAAAAGTAAATTATTCCCAAGGTATCATCCTAGTGATGGCTACTTAGTTGCTGAAGAGATCAATGTCGATGAGGACAATGTGTCTTTGTTCTCTCTACTTTCTAGTATAAGGGTTCAAGGTGGAGAGAACCTTTAGGTGAATTCTGAAAAGTATCACAAAGGGAGGAGATCCTAGAAGGTACTCATAACCATGCGAAATAATTCTAAGTTCCAAAACCTTAGAAATATTACTGTCAGAGAGAGAAACACTCAAATTCGGATAAATAATAAAATAAACAGGCCTATAGGATAAGCTACTTTCAATTGCTCCCATGATAGATGCTTTCTAGTTGAGGCATAGTCCGTCACGGAGGGTACACTGGATACTGGTATTTGTCAAAGGCTTCAAAGTTATATGAATTCACATACTTGCATTTCTACATGAAAGGATATAAGTCCTGGATATGTAATAGATAAATAATATCATCATTATTTTGTAGAGGTATAGTATGCTCAAAATTTTTGATTATTTTTCTACTAGTGAAATCAAAAGTTCTGATTTTAAATGATTTCTGGTTAAACTTAGGTATTGTCCATTTGTCTAAGGCTTCTTTTACATCCTGATATGCTATAAGTTATGTTGCTTCTGAAGTTGAAGTTACTGTATTAGCTACAGTTTATAGAGAAGAAACAAGTTCAGACATGTTTTCTTTTGACCATGTATGTATAATTTAAAAGAAATATAATTTTAATATAACCAAAACTATTTATGGCTCTGATACTAACCGGGGTATGCTAGGACACGAACACACGGTTGTCCACCGAACGGACGCTGACATGTCAATCATAGCTTAGGCAAGCACGTAAACACATAGTTAGGAGATCTGTCAACGACTTACTGGGGTAATCAGTCCTAACGCACCATTTGCTTGACGAACCTAGCCCAAACATAACTTGAGGACATCTCACTAATTATATGCTCAGTGTTCATACTAAATATGTAAAGATCGTCAACAATATATATATATANTATGTATGTATGTATAGTATAATTGCCTAAATTAATAGTTTATCTTTCATAAGTAATGAATTTATTTTTTTGTCAAAAAATAATGACAGTAGTTTAGTTAATGATTTTGGGGATGCATTAATCAGATCAAAACACTTATCAACAGTGGCATGTCGATAGAATGATAACTAGACATATTAATGCAAAAGGCAATATGGGCTAGTCGAGTGAAAGGATATGGAGGGTTTTAAGATAAATGTGAACTCTAGGATGGGCACAACTAAATGTCATGACATAAAGAGAGTCTTCATCGGGGAGTATCAATTTACATGATGAATGTAGGCGTAGTTGTTAAACCTTTACATCCATACTATAAGGTTATGAATTTGATGTAGGATCAGTATGATACATCTCGTATAAAAAATTAAAAGATAATTTTTAGAAATCAAAGATATATAATATAAAGGAATTTGCTTGAATAAAAGGCGACAAGCGGGGGATGGAATCTCAAAGATGTGCAATTGTAGGTGCAACAAACAACCCTTATGGAAGGAAATACAGTTGAATAGTTTTTTACTCCGAAGAGGTAAACTGTTTTTTTTATTACACAGTATTTTTACTGTAGTATATTCATGTTTACTCTCAGTACATAGTCAGTGACGTCAGGTAGTATATTAATGTTTAATGTATTCCATAAATTATATAGGTAGTAGTATATTTATGATTATTTATGATTATTCTCAGTATATAGTCAGTGACTATTAAGTAGCATATTTATGTTTAATTAAGCACTTAAATTATATCTGCAGTGGTATATTATTGTTTACTCTCAGTATAAAGTCGGTTTTTAGTTGGAAGTATATTAATGTTTAATGTATTCCACAAATTATATAAGTAGTATTATATTTATGATTACTCTTAATATATAGTCAGTGACTGTTAAGTAGCATATTTATGTTTAATTGAGCACATAAATTATACTTGCAGTGATATATTATAAATAAAAAACCAAGTAATTAATAAGCACTCAATTAAATTCAACTAACTCAAGTAACAATTGAAAAATCAAGAATGATAACAATTCGCCAGAGTTAAGAATTAAATAAATAATCTGGAAGTTTAAAAGCGTAGAAATTAAACTTGCGAGAAACTAAATACAAAAAAGTGAAGTACACGTAAATAAAATAGAGTGGGGAAGAGAGAGAGAGAGAGAAAGTGACACACGACGTTTTTACATGATTCGAGAAAACTTATACCCACATCTACGTTTCAAGATCCTCCTTGAAGATTTTCCTCGCGGTCTTCTTATAGGTGAAAACCAAATCTTTTCAAATCATATTGGCTTATAGTGTCAATCAAACATTGACAATAATCATGCACGAATCAACATTTTGATCTCTTACAACTAAGTCCACTCTCTTAGATAGTAGATCTTTCAGTTTTCACTCATAATCTTTTTCTAACTCTGTGTAGAACATTTTCATATCTCCGCTCTAAAATAGAGAAGACTAAATAATATATAAGAGATGGATTACGCTTCTCAGATTTATGGTGCAATGAAGAGACGAAACTTTATTTATAGGCGCAGAGAATGCAGCAGGGTTGGCCTTAGGAGAGCCAAAGGTTGGTCGAGGTTGGCCTCCCCAAAAGAGGTCAGATTCTCTAGAAGACAGGTCGTCTCGTCCAATCCTGTTCATGTTCAATTTCAATCTTGATTCTTTTTTCTCAAAATAGAGCATTAATCGGTATGGGTTAACATATGTGATTAGCCTCATTTTTTGAGTTTTAAGACAATAAACATTTTGCACAAAAAAATACAAGTGAAAAATTATGCACTTGCTAGTTTTTTTCCTCTTTGGACTGCCCTCCAATTATTCTCTAATCATTACTTGGACTTTGAAGCTCTTTCTCCACACCACTTGCTAGTTTTTTCCTCTTTGGACTGCCCTCCAATTATTCTCTAATCATTAATTGGACTTTGAAGCTCTTTCTCCACACCACCAAATATTGTAAAAGGCTTACTAACCTATTTCTTAGCTAGATTTTTGTGCACCTTATCCATAGAACAACCTAAATTGCATATTCTTTTTCAAATGTAAACAATAAGATGATTGTCAAATGCACAAATACATCAACAAGTTAATGATATAAAGTGTTTTGTCCATATAAATATTGTTATGGACAAAATTGAATTTTAACAAGTCATTCTTTACGTGAATAATTATGTATAATAATGATGAAGCCTTGGATGGGATGAGAAAGACGACAATTAGGACCTAACGATACAATTTTGAAAAAGCTCGTTAATTTATACAATATTTTTTCGCCAAATAAAAAAATATATAAATCGAGAAGAAACTTACACAATTACAAGAGACATACCCTAAGAATCAAAAGCAACCTATAGGCAGAGCCAATCTATATTTATAAGTAAAGTAAAATGCAAGCTAAGCTAAATCAACCCTAAGGTCAACGTCAAAAGGACTATACTAGGTCAACAAAAGTCAACACCAAAAAGACCAACCCCAGTCAACAGCCTAAGGCTCAAAATTAGATGCATGGGGACTTTATAGTGCAGACCTATGCTTACATCATTGGATCAAATCTAAACAAAACAAAACAGCAAAGATTTGTATCAAACAATTTCATGTGATGACAATAAAGTCAAATACATCAAAGGTCACACATCATCAGTCACCAGCGTAACATCTGTTGAGGATTATGCTCTAAAAGTATGTGCATTGACATTTTGATATGAAATTTAATAAGTATTACATTTTTCTTATAATAATTCTTTTAAAATATTGTTAAATAATTTATATAAATATATGAAAATATTCATTAATAAGACTACGATCTTATATTAGCACGAGAGGATTAACCTCATAGATAATGAATAAAATTATCAGCAACATATTAAAGTATGAAATCTTTAATGAATGGTTGCTAGTATGGTTCATTGGGTATTATGAATGCGTGTGATCTAGATCAAGATCATTGATGTGGATAAACAACTTAGTGAAGATACTTTATATAATAAGATTATATATGACATGACAGATGTGAATTAATATATTTATTAACGTAGCAATTATCATAAAGATTTAATACACATCAATCTGATGATCATATATAGATCAGTCTAAATCTTGAGTAATCATGAACTCCTATATATGTCTACTGGATCTTTTGATTCACTCGTTAAAGTTTATTTGTAAAATAGGCTAGTGACTTTTATTTTGGAGATTCAGTGATATGGATGGCTGGGAACATGATGTTATAAAATTTAGAATCTAAGCTTTCCTAATAGATCGTATATTGGTTCCCTTAAGTGTTAATTCTAGAACTAAATGGTTATTGAGCTCAAATTTATAATACGATCATAAACTAGCCATTCACTAGTGAATTAATGGTACTTAAGAATCAAGAGATAATTAGAAGAGTAAAATGATAATTTTGACCAGTTCTAATTTACAGACCAATAATTAGAGGGCGGAACTATATGAAATAATTATATCAATGGACTACAAAAAAATACTCTATAAATACATTCTACAATCACGTAGAGTGCAATTCCATATTTATGATAGAGTAATAATGAAATTGATAAATAAGATTATTTAATTAAAAAATTTAATTAATAATCTGGTTTATTGGAGCTTAGGATTATAGGTTTATGATCTTCAAGTCACCTCTATACTACGCAGTTTAGAATGTGAATATTTCAAGACATTAAAAAATGACTAACTTACAAAAGGAATATTTATTCTATGGCAAGTTCATAATTATGTGTGATTAACTAATTAAGAATTAATTTTATTTATATATATATATTGGAAATTATATATAAATAATTATCGATTATTTTTCTAATTATCATATAAGTGAAACAAAATATCTAATTTGTAAAATTAGATAATTAAACTATTATTAGATAAGAATTTGAATCAACTAAAACTATTATTTGTGAAATAACAGATAAGGTAGTTGATAAGGATAATCAAATAGTTAAATTTTAAATTAAATGATATCTAGATATCTATTTGATTAAAATAAATATTTAATTTCCAGTAATCGTCACGTGTCAATCATTGATTGGGTATCAGAGATTGACATGTTATAGATTTAATGTATAAATATATAATGGATCATGAGAAAGAGTTTCTTATGATGATGATAACACATATTAATCTAGATAGATTAAACAAGTTAACAAAACATGGTGCTTTAGAGAACTAAAAGTTAAAACTCTTTCATTTGTGAATCTTATCTAGAGGATAAAATGACCAAGAGACTTTTCTCTGGAATGGGCCAAAGAGCTAAGAAACCGCTCGAGCTAGTGCATAGTGATATCTGTGGACCGATCAATGTACACGCTAGAGGTGAGTATGAGTATTTCATCACTTTCATTGACAATAACTCAAGATATGGTTATATTTACCTAATGCAAAGAAAGTCTGATACTTTTGGAAAGTTTAATGACTTCAAAGCTGAAGCTGAAAAGCAATTAGGTAAATCATTGAAAACTCTTCGATCAGATCAATGTGGTGAATACTTGAATTTAGAATTCAATGATTACTTGTTGGAGTATGAAATCCTATCCCAACTCCCAGCACTTGGAATGCCACAACAAAATGGTGTTTCAGAAAGGAGAAATCAAACTTTATTAGATACGGTTAGGTCGATGTTAAGCTACTCATCAACACCACTTACATTTTGGTGATATTCATTACATACAATAACATAAATTTTGAATGTAGTGTCTTCTAAGTCTGTAAGCAAGAAACTTTTAGAGTTATGGAATGGCTTCAAACCCAGTTTGCGTTATTTCTGTATATGGGGGTGTCAAGCTCACATTCTTAGACCCAAGACTGGAAAGTTAGACTTAAGGTCTGAAGTGTGCATATTCATTGGCTAAGCTCCAGAGACTAGAGGTGGGTACTTTTATAGTCACAATGATCAAATGATGTTTGTATCGACAAATGTCACCTTCCTTGAACACGACTATATGGAAAACTACAAACCTCGAAGAAAAATAGTTCTCAAGGAATTAACGACTAATGAGATTAGACCACCTTCAATTTTTATTGATAACTGACAAACCAGAGAAATCATAGCTCCTGTAAAGGATACCCTAGTGCAACGTCGTAGTGGGAGGTTAAGAGACAACCAGTTCGCTACGAACTAGAGGCACATGTCCTAGTGTCAGACACTGATAAGGACAATCCATTTTCTTATGAAGAAGCAATGGATGATCCTGAAAATAGAAATGGCATGATGCTAAGAATCATGAAATGAAATCTATGTATTCAAATTCCGTCTGGAAACTTGTCGATCCACCTAAAGATATCAGTTCCATTGGATGTAAATGGATTTTCAAGAAGAAAAGAGGTGCAAATGGGAAAGTATATACTTTCAAATCACTGTTAGTAGGCAAGGGCTATACACAAAGGTAAGGAATCAATTATGAAGAGATATTTTCTCCTATGGTCATGCTAAAATCCATTCACATCCTTTTTATATATAGGCGCTAGTTTTGACAATGAGATTATGAAGAGACAGCTTTACTAAATGACTATCTTAAAGAAAGCATCTATATGATGCAACCAGAAGGGTTCGTACAAAAGAGGCAAGATCTAAAAGTATGCAAGTTGCTTAAATCCATTTATGGATTAAAGCAAGCATCCATATCTTGAAATCTTACCTTTGATGAGATTTTAGCTTCAAGCAAAATGTTGACAAAACTTGTGTTTATAAATACATCAAAGATAAGATAGTGGTTTTCTTATTTCTTTATGTTGATGATATTCTTATTAGTAATGATGTAGAAAATATATCAAAGATAAGGAAGTGGTTAACTGAGAAATTTCAAATGTAAGATTTGGGAGAAATGAGCTATGTTCTGGGCATCCAAATCCTAAGAGATAGAAAGAACAAGCTCTTTACCATTTCTTAGGCATCTTATATTGATAAGGTGCTGGAAAGATTCTCTATGGAGAATTCCAAGAAAGGTTAACTACCGACTAGACATAGAATTATCCTCTCCAAGGAACAATGTTCTAAGACACCTCAAGAGGAAGAGGATATGATAAATGTTCTCTATGTTTCAGCGGTTAGAAGTCTCATGTATGTCATATTGTGTACAAGACCATACATCTGTTATGTAGTGAAAATTGTCAGTCGTTATCAATCGAATTCAGGTTTGGAACACTGGATTGCAGTAAAGCATATTCTCAAGTATCTTAGGAGAACGAGAAACTATATGCCCTTCCGGTGAATACCTGAACCCCACTGGATATACTGATTCTGACTTTCAATCAGACAGAGATAGTCGAAAGTCGACATCTGAATCAGTATTCACCGTAAGTGGAGGAGCTATAGTTTGGAGAAGTATTAAACAATCTAACATTGTAGATTCCACTATGGAAGCCAAATATATAACAGCTTCTGAAGCAACGAAAGAAGCGGTATGACTCAAAAAGTTCTATACTGATCTGGAAGTAGTTCCAGATATGGATAAGTCACTGATCATGTACTGTGAGAATAGTGGGGCGGTAGCGAATTCCAAGGAATCAAGAAGTCATAAGAGGGGCAAGCACATAGAGAGGAAATATCATTTTGTAAGAGAGATCATACATTGAGGGGATGCGATTGTTATGAAGATAGCGTCGGAACAGAACCTGACTGATCCTTTTACAAAAATACTTCCTGCAAAGTCGTTTGAGGGGCGTAACATGAGATTGAGAGAAATTCCACATTCACTTTTGGGAAAGTGGGAGATTTTTGGGGGTATTGCCCTCAAAGCATGTGCATTGACGCTTTGATATGAAATCTAATGAGGATTACATTTTTCTTATAATGTTCTTTTAAATTATTGTTGAATCATTTGTATAAATATTTAAAAATTCTGTATTCATTATTGAGACTATGATCTTGTATTGGTACGAGAGGATTAAGATCATAGATAATAAATAAAATTGTCAACAACATATTAAAGTATGTTAATGATTGGTTGCTAGTGCAGTTCACTAAACATTATAATTGTGTATGATCTAGATCCGGATCATTGATGTATATATATATATCTTAGTGAAGGTACTTTGTATAATGAGATTATATATGACTGGATCGATGTGAATTGATATCTTTATCAACATGTAGTTTATCATAAAGATTTAATACACATCAATTCGATGATCATATGTAAATCAGTCTGAATCTTGGGTAGTCACGAACTCATATGCATACCTACTGGATCTTTTTATTCACTCGTTAAGGTTTGTTTGTAAAATAAGCTAGTGACTTTTGTTTTGGAGATTCAGTGATGTTGATGGCTGAGAACATGATCTTACAATATTTGAATCTAAGCATTCCTAACGGATCATATATTAGTTACATTAAGTGTTAATCCTAGAACTAAATGGTTATTGAACTCAAATTCATAATAAGATTATAAATTAGCCATTCACTAATTAATTTTGAATTAACTAATATCTAGATATTTATTTGATTAAAATAAATATTTAATTCATAATAATGGCCACATGTTAATCACTGATTGAGTATCAGAGATTTACATGGACTATTATAGTGTTGTGTCACACTGCAGTTGTGCAGTTGCAGTGGGTCCCACTGCATTTGGTATTGTTATAATTAAATATTATTTTAGTGTATCTCTAAAAAATCTGATACGTCATTATCTAAAAAATATACAGATATTATTCTAATGATCTCAGTTGATGAAGTAGTTCATTAGTTCATCAAAATTTGAATGGGGAACACTGTTGATGTCAGAATGATCTTCTTTGTGATTAATATAGTTAATCAAAACTCTGAAGGAATCATCATCGCGTTCTTTTAGAGAATCATCTCACTAAAATCCTTCTTAGTAAATCTCTATCTCATGTGTTGAGTACATCTAGAGTCAGAAAAAGTGTCTTGTAATATTCTATGTGCCAACACACGTCCTAGTGCGTTGAGGATTGACTTGGAAGATCTTGGTGTGGATCTCGGAGTCTAATGATTGTTGGAACAATTTCGTGGGACGGAGGATCTTGGTATTGACTTGCAAGAACGCATGATTGAGACTACAAGAGGTATATGATTCATATCCTTGTATGATGTAGATTTAATATATAAATATAAAATGGATCCTGACTGAAAAGATTTTTCATTAAAAAGTTTTTTATTTGGTTATCGTGGTATTGCGTAAGTTTTGTTTTATTAAAAGATTTGATCTTTATTAAAAGTTTAATTTTTAAATGGTCTTGAGTCACATGCTTTCGTCGCACATGCGCCGCGACAACCAACATCGTCATCCTCATGCATGCATGCGTGGAGTCCTTCCAAAAATGTATGTCCCTGTATATTAGAGAAAAAAAACAAGAGTATGTAGGGCATTTATAGCCCAAACCTTACATTTACATGCATACAATTGTATCAGACAGAAGGAGGGGGAGGGAGGGAAGGGGAAAATTAAAGGTGTGTGTAGTGGAGGGGCTGGGGGTGGATTGAGGATTGAGCTCGTCTTTCTTTCTCAAAATATTTTAGGATTGAGCTCCCATCTTTCAACTAATGCAGAATTGAGCTCGGACACATAAAAGCCTCTAACACTCCACAGTTTGAACTTAACATTTTGGGATATAATCTTGATAAACACCGCCTTGTCCCGAGTTTTACCATACGAAATCCTAGAGTTTCCTTCCTTCCAAATATGTTCTGGTTTGTCTCAGAATGCCCTATGCAGAACACATGATACAAGCTTCTAACTAAGTAAGACCCCATTGAGCAACTTTATCTCTAGTGGCTAACTTGTTCAAAATGGCCAACCATGAGATAAAGTTGCACCTTGGGATTTAGAAGGAGAACCAAATGAGTTTGGACCACCTCATAGGGTCCCTAGAGGGAGATAAAGCTTTATAAGTGGCCCATGCATTAAACATGCCATTAGTGTCAGCATGCCATGACCATTTATCGGGTAGTTGGGGTTGGGGGGATGGGAACATCTTTGATTTCTATGAGTGCCCATGAGCAGATTGGAGGCCAGTACCGTTGGCCATCCACTATGATCTCACTCACCTTAGAATCCAAATTCCATCTTGTGCGTGATATGAGCCTCTGGCCAAGCTTTGGAAGGAGGGGGCCCAAGGGATGGCAATTATCTGTAAGAAGGTTGATTGAGGCTCCATTCCCAATACACACAGAACAAAAATATAAGAACTTACCCCTAAGCTTAAGTAAATTTCTCCAGACCTAGGATGAGTTAGCTGGAACAAGGGTAATAAATATGGAGCTCTTCCTGATCAGGTAAACCTGGCATCAATTCTTCCATAGAGAATACTTAGAAACCAATACTAAGAACCACAAATGCTTAGTCACTACCACCTCATTGGATACAACCTAATCCTTTAGTCCCAAGACCCATTGGGCCTTATCACAACAGATGTCAACCTAAGCAACCTTGGCCCTTGTATTCTTGGAGCTATCACCACTCCAAAGATAGTTCCTCAGCATGTCTTAGGAAAAATGAATAGGCCAGGCCAGAACTGAAACATGGCCAGTAGGACTGACCTAATTATTTCTAGTGTCCCTGCATAAGATAAATATTTAGAGTCATAGGATCTTATTCAATTAGTAATCATATCTACCAGTGCATCACATTCAGTTTTACATAGTTTGGTGGGATCAAAGGCATCCATAGGTACCTCATAGGTAACTGACCCTCAGGGAAGCCCAAAACAGCTTGGACGTCTTGGATATCTCCTTCTGAACTCCTGAGAGAAAAATTTGGCTCTTCTGGGTATTAGGTTAAAGGCCAGATATGTATTAAAATATCTCTAAGATATCCCTTATAGCCTGAACTGACTTCTTAGTGTCCTTACAGAATAGTAGAAGGTCAATAGAAAAATAAAGGTTCACCACCTTAAGCTTCTCACACCTCCAGTTAACCTGGAATTTAGTGTTTGAGGCACCAAAATTCAGAAGTCGAGTTAAGACTTCCATAACAATAAAAAATAGGTGTAGAGATTGGATCACCATGCCTAATGCCCTTTACCCCTCTAAAGTATCCATGAAGCTCCCCATTAATCTTAACAGAATAGGATAGAGAGGATATGCACTATAATCCAGGTTATGGAGACTGGGAAGTTGAGGCACTATAAGACTTTACCTGTAAACTCCCAGTTGGCACTATCACAGGACTTTCTGAGATCAACTTTTAAGGCACATCTTGGCATACCCAATGACATATGGTAACTTCTAAGAAGCTCTTAGGACGAGAAGATGTTACATGTTATTCTTCTCCCATGTATAAAGGCATTTTGGTTCTGACTTACGTGGGAAAACTTTCATTATGTTAGCCAAAATCTTTGTAATGAAATATAAATTACATTACAACATGATATTGGTCTATAGTCTCCCACAGGGATAGGATTAGGTACTCTATGAATTAGGAATATAGTAGTGGAGTTGACCTCTTTCAGTAGCTGGCTAGAGTGGAAGAATTCCAAAATAGCTTTAGTCACTTCCTGGCCTGCTACATGACATGCCCTCTTGAAAAAAATAGTTGGGGTGGGGTGGGGGAGTTAGGTACTTATTTGGGAGTGGGGGTGATCAGAGGGGGATCTAGGGAAAATGGAGGCATCTTGGGAATCATGTTGGGAAGATGAGGGGGATGTTGTGGTGGATTAGACTTCGAGTTAGGAATGTAATCGCCATCGTGTCCAAACATGGAGCACTTATGATACCTCTTAGGTGAGAATCCTTCATACTTCACCTTAACCAAAATGGGGTTCCAGTCATCAATATCAAAATTTTGCAGAACTCTAGTATGGACCTTGATTTCAACATACATTCTGGCAAAATCTCTTCCAACTCCTTTGGAAGTCAAGGCGTTAGTATATAAAGGCTTCCCAACTGCACTTGCAATATGTCCAAAGGCTTCTTCTGACCAAAACTCCACTGGTACATTCTAGAATTTAACCCACAATAGGATAGTATCAAGCATCTCCTTTAAAAGCACAAAATTTGGTTGCCATGGTTTAAGTACCATATGTTTACCAAGGAGATGCCAGGGCCCATCCTCCATGAATATTTCCATTTCCTCAATGAGATTGAAACCGAAAATAAAAAAGGCCTTTGTGCACATAAACATCCACCAAGCCTCTGTTCTTCCAGAATTGTAGGGCGAGTCTTCTAACCAGGTGCACATGGGAAGCCTTTTCCACAAAGAAACCAACGAGGCAAGAGTCCCATTTGGTGAAGCTATCTCTAGTCACACAGCCGGGAAGCATAACCGTGATCTTTTCTAATTCAAAAATAGTGGTATCCTCATATGCCAAATGGAGATGTTATTTCTGGTTCTGTTTGACTTTTTGAGCCTAGGTTTCATCAGCTCTAGCAGGTTTTGAAGAGCCTTTATAAATCTTGTCATACACGGCATTGTGCTCGAGTAAAGGAGGATTGGCCTTATTTTTTGATAAATGAGAGGAAGGGGGAGTGACTTCACAGTTCCTTCTAAAGCCTTGCGTAAAGGCATAAAGCTCAAGTTCTTCTACAACCTTGTTGTACTCAGGAAAGGCAGAAGCTTCAAGTTTGCTTGCAAGGGAAGACAACGAAGTTGACTTATCCTTGGCATTTACTTTGGCATTCACGGGATGGGGGTGGGGTTTGGTGTTCATGGGGTGGGGTGGGATTTGGTGTTCACGAGGTGGGGTTGGGGGTTGGCATTCACGAGGTGGAGGTGGGGATTTGGCATTCATGAGGTGGGGGTGGGGGCTGATGTCTCTTCACATGAGTGGTCCTCGTGTCCTAGGCCTTATCACTATTTTCCAACGTACCAGAGCTCTCATTAATGCTCCGGCCATTCCTTCGAACACTACTTTTGGCCAATACTCGTTTATTAATCTTTGTCATAATCTCCGTTAACGGGAAGGTCTTCTCTCGGTCATTAGTGATCGACTGGGAGTCTTCACGCAATACCAGTTGGGTATTAGTTTTTCCAACATTAACCTTAACCTTACTCTTTCCCAAAAACCCATGTGGTTTGCACCTAATTTCATCCTTCTTTTTACTGACTAAAAGCAGCTTAGATAGAAGGTTGACCTTCATAGTCCCATCAAAGTCTCCATTAAGACATGAATCACTACAAGAAAAGTCTTTTTTTCGACGGTCAAAATCGTCGATAAATATGGTCAAAACCGTTGAAAATTAATTTATCGATGGTCAGACCGACCGTTGCCAAGCGTCGAAAAAGATACCTTCAAAAAAGAATCTTCGACGTTTTGTCTAGCTGCCGATAAATATCATTACCTTTTTCGATGGTTCTGACCATAGAAATAAATGACTGTAAAATGTTACTTATTTCAACGGTAAAAATTTTCGACGGTTTGTCAAGTCAACTACAACGGTGAATGACCGTCGCTAAAGAGTGTAAGTTGGTTTATTTTCGACGATCCTGTTTGTCGAAAAACTAAATTCCACGGTCTCAGTCGTTGATAAAAGAGACAATTTTGTACGGTCTACCTTGGTCGAAAAAACATGACTAATCATTTAACTCTCTAGTATTAAAGGATCAGAAAAACATCATTTTATTGCATGTATATAGAGAATATGCCACTGTTCAGAAAGATGAAATTGCTATAAAGTAATAATCCTTGCATTTATAAAAAGTTTAAAAGTTGATATTCAAACCACAAATTTAATTTATAATGTAATAACATTCATCTCAAAATATAATGTAATGAACTAAGTTACCAAGTTAAAAAGACTATTATGATGGCCCAATAATATTAGTTCACAAAAGATAGTATCAAAAGTAGCCAGGTCTTCACTTCAATTTTATCTCCACCTGCTGCACAAAAAAAATAGCATTTACCAATGCATTATACATTAAAAAGTATAATATGTAGAAAAGAAACAAACTCTACTATAATTTACATACCTTCTTTATGAATCCCTACTTAGTTCATCTGACATAGAATATTCATTGTGGGATTGACTACGGAAAGATGCTTGACTCGTCATGAATTGGGAAATAAAAGCATCATATTTTTTATTTTGTTCCATCACCAAAGCCATTTGTTCCTTTAATGATTGTATCTCTAATTTTCCTTCAGCACGATCCTCCTCTGATTCCTTAAGATGTTTCTCAAGGTCATGAATAGTTGAAGATGATGAATATGAGGAGTAAAACTAGCATTATAACCACGAAGATGCCCATGTCTCTCAAGTCCAAACACTTCGACAAAAATCTCATCCTCAGACATCTTTGAGGTTCCATCAATAACTTGTGAAGCTAGAGTTTTACGCTTCAACTACAAAAATATACAAATTAAAATAAATTTAATTGTCACAAATTTACTGATTCATCAAGTCAATAACTCACACCAATGCTTCCTGTGAAGCATCGTTTACTTTATTTCCATCAGGTCTGGTATGTGTCAACACCCATAAATGTACCCTACGAATTTCCTCTCCTGTTTTCTTATTCTACATATATAAATATGACATTAGAATCTAGAAAGACTAGTATAGAACATAAATATTCATTAACTTGATGAAGCCAGTAAAGTCAGACTAGTATAGAACATAAATATTCATTAACTTGATGAAACCATCATTTTATCAAACACTTTACCAACAACAGGGTTACACATAACTAAACAAGTAAACACTGCAAACCCATAATTAAGACAACTTATGCTCGTCAATGTATAATACTACAGAATGTGAGGTGAGGCTTTGGGTATTAGGTCTCTTTAGGGACTCCGTTGAAAGACAAATTCTTGAGCCATGGAAGCTTCATTTTATTTCTAGGGTGAAACTTGCATAATCAAGTTTCAAAACGAAATGAGAAAAACTGAAAATCGAAAACATTATTCTCTCTTCTGGGTAACGAAGCAATGAGAAGAGCCAAAAAGGCAGTGAGATATGACAAACCAGTACTATCATAATATATTTTCATGAGAGAGAGGGGGGGGGGGGACGAAATATGCATTCTGAGTTTTTCCTAGGAACCAAACAACCCTCTTAAACTATTAAAATATCTAACAGTTCTATCATAATATATTTTCATGAGTGGAAAAGATAAACTATTAAAATATTATCTATTAAAAGCAAATTAGTAAGCGAAAGTTACATAACTAGATCAATCAACGAAAAATTACACAACTTAATCAGTAAGTGAATAATTCTATCATAATATAAGAAGATCTGCTTCAACATCATCTCTGCTCCTTAGTAAAAAAATTGTTGCACTTCACACATGGACACAAGATTTTTCCTTCATGAGTTTGATGCATAAAAGCGAAATCCAAAAATCTTTTTACTCCTAGTCTATACTCTGGACATGCTCTATTCCCAATACTCATCCAACTTTCATCCATTTTGTGATTAGCTTCTCACTACATAAAAATGTTATTATTTATGGAATAAATCAATTAAAACATTTATGAAAATTATTGAGACTTCAAATCATATAGTGGACAATAAACATGTATAAGCAATCAACATCTAAGAAATAACTTTAGACACCTTGATAACAGGTAATTTATAGAGTTTTCAACAACTCCACTTACCTTTCAAGACCTCCTAATGCTTTCAAAATTGACATCATTAGAAGTTAATCATAATTCCTATACTAATATACATTAATATTACTTTCAATTTAAAACTAACAAACAAACGACTAAAAGGGAAAAAAAGTTACAATATAAAATTACAAGTTAAGTTTATAAATATGACAAGTTATCATAAAATGATAAGTTATCTTGATAAGTTAACTTTTACAAGTTAGACTTTTATCGTAAAATGACAAGTTATGTTGATAAATATGACAAGTTAACTTGATAAGTTAAATTAATGCAAGACTTTCACATTCATACTTTAAATTAGAAAGGGTGAGAAATTAGAAAGGGTGAGTAGTCAATTTCAAATTTAAAGTATGAGTAGTCTTTGAATAATTTGTAATGTAAGTTTTTTTTCAATTTACCCTTGCCCCTTCTTCGTCTTCTTTTTTAGAATCACCTCACGTTTGGAGCCTCCAAAATACTTACCATACCTTGACTTTTTTTCTGAAACGTTTTATACCATGAGTTGTGATACCCAGAGAATATATATATATTTTTTGGGTTAAATACAAAACTTCAATCTCAAATATTTTAAGGTTAAACACAAATTTCATAAGGCACTTTCTTTTATTTCTTCATATCCGTTAAGATCATAATTTGCTCATAAACTCACAACGTAAGTAAACTGATCACTCAGATTTCTCTCCTACATATCTAAAAAACAAAGGAGAATTAATCAACATCTAATTAAGGAACCCCTTGGCGGTTAATAACATCAGTAGCTCCAGACCCGACGGCGTCACCAGAAAGAGTAGGAGCGTCGGTGGCTCCACCACCACGTCCAGCCTTAGGTTCAAGGTGGCCTTGGATCCCATAAGCTTGACGCTTATAATCCTCAACGTCTTTGTAATTCAAGTAAGGACTGCTCTCCATTGGAAGTCCTTTTAGCTGCTTCTCTTCACTTTCTTCATCTTGCTTTTCATCCCTTCTTTTCTCATCTTCCTGTCGTTTCTCCATGATCTTCTTCTTCGCTGTCTGTGAATGTTTTTCCTCTCTCTCTCTCCCTCTGTAAACTACTATTATTAGATGGTTAATCCTCTAAGATTTTGCCACGTCTTATTGATGTCGTATTTGTGTTTGGCGCTGATGCTGCCACTTGTCACGCAGCAAGTTTGCATGTCTCTAATAACCGGACAACACTTCATTTTCTTGCAATGTTGCACCTGCATATATATGCTTTGAAGAATGTGATGATGTCAGCTTCAAAATTAAAAAAGTTGCTTAGTAACTCTGAGAGTTGAATCTGTACCGTCAATAAATTTGAATGGTCTAGATCAAATGTTTATAACAAAAATAAAAATATAGAAGTAAATTTGTCTTAAACTGTCTAGGACTGATTAGATGAAGTCATTGAACTGTCTGGTACTGAAATGCAACAACATATACAATTTCCAACTTGGCCTAGTAAATTGTTCTTGAATTGTTAGAAAACACTCTCTTTTGATTGCTCCCAGAAAAAAATATTACTAGATTATCTCTTATTACTTTTTTTTCTCTGGTAAAAACAGTAATTAAATAGACAAGATAGATTAGCAAACTCAAACTCTAGAATTTGTAACCTCAAGTTAGAATTTATATATTTTTTGAAAACAAAGTTATAATTTGTAGTTTTGACAAAAAAGCTGTATTGAAAAAGGTAAAAAAAAATTATATACAATAAGAGCAATTTTTATTATCTTTCAACACTGTACACTCAGCAAAAGGAATTTCCTTCCTAATTATTTTCCATATTTATTTTTCAAGAAACTACACATACACAGACAGAGACATAACACATAAACACCCTATCTAGCTTTTCTGTCGTACTGGCCTCTATGTCCAGCTGATAGCTATTGGACTCCCGACAACATGCTTCCCGTCCGACCACTCTACACGACCAAAACTATTCGTCCCTATTGGCTTTGACCCTCTTGCATTAAACGTCACCGTATACGATTTCTTCTCCTTCACTTTCGTGAACTCCAGAGTCTCCGGCTCCACCGAGATCTTAACCATCGAGTTTACAGTCTCACGCTCACCTCCGATTGACACCTTGTATCTTCCAGGTGGGCCCACGTTAGTAAGAGTTCTCGTGTACTTGACCGCATGGGATCTCTCTCCATTCCCACCCATTTGTTCGCTATCAAACTTCACTCCAAAAGACGGGTAGTTCAAATCAGTCACGCTGTATTTCTTTTTCGCATCGCATGTGAAATTTCCTCTCGCGAGAGTGGTAATCTGTGGCGCGGTGTAGTTGAGCGCGCAGAGGAAGTTCAGGTAATCGTCCGCCGTTAAATCGTAGATCAGTCCGGGGTTGAGGGCTGATATAGGGTCCACGTGTCCAGCTCCGTGATCGAACGGCGTGGATGATTTTCCAGTGGCGAGGTCTTGCAGTTCCCGTCCATTGTTCTTGTAGGTTGTGTAGGCTGTGGTCATAAGCGCCGACCGGATAGCCGCGGGGGTCCAGTCTGGATGAGCCGCCTTGATCAGCGCTGCAAGGCCGCTAACGTGTGGGCAAGACATTGAGGTGCCTGAGAGAATGTTGAACTCCACCCGTCGGTCATCAATGGCCAACCCCGAGGGTCCTTCGGAGCCTGCCCATCCCGCTAGAATGTTGACACCTGGCGCGATGATGTCCGGCTTTAGTATCTCCGGTGTAATCGAATTGGGCCCTCTGGAACTGAACGCCGCCACCACCGGCGAGGGTTGGATTCCTAATTTTGTTCCTTCGAATAAAATCGTCGCCGTTGGATTTGGATCTGAAACTATATAGCTCTTAATAGCATCGCCGGTTTTCTCACCAACCTCCGTGGCAGGCAGAAGATGAGCATCCGCCAGCAGCTCTTCACCACTTTCAGCGGTGTTGGCTAAGACCATGCCTAGACCACCGGAGTCTTTGACAACCGCTCCTTTTTGAGGCCTAGGGCTCATTCCACGATCACAAACCACCACCTTTCCGGCAACTTTTTCCGGTATTAAAGAACCCGTCACACACAAATTCCCATAACTTGAATTGCTTGCGTTAGCAGCATAGATCAAAGGCAACAACGTCCCTGGCAATGACTTTCCTTTGTAAATAGAAACACCGGAGAAGTTTTTGCCATTGCCAAGGCTAACGTACGCCGGGAAATCACGATCCAGTGTGCCCGCCCCTACTGTAGTGATCCATGGTGCCACATTTGTAAGGCTATAAGAGATTGGACCCCTATTTCCAGCGGCGCCGGAGATGAAAATCCCTTTCTCCATCGCCGCGAATGCCCCAATCGCGACGCTGTCCTTGTAATATTCAGACATACCGCCACCAAGCGACAAGGACAAGACGTTAACGTTGTCCTCCACTGCCTTGTCCATTGCAGCCAGAATGTCGGAGGTAAAACACCCGCCGAGCCAGCAAACCTTGTAGGTGGCGATTCTCGCGCGTTTCGCCATACCACGCGCCGTCCCGGACGCGTAGCCGAAAATGTTCGCGCCTTCGACAGGTGAGCCGGCAGCCGTGGATGCGGTGTGAGTGCCGTGACCGTCATCGTCTCTGGGGGATTTCGACTCCTTCGATTCGTCAATTGGGCCTAATGTTGCCTCGTAGCCCTTCGAGAAATATCTGGCGCCGACTAGCTTTCTGTTGCAGTTTGAGGAGGTGAAGTTTGTGCCCGCTTCACACGCGCCTTTCCAGGTACCGGGCACGGGTCCAGACCCGGTATCATTGAAGCTTTTGCTCTCGGGCCAAACACCAGTGTCCAAGACTCCGATAATGACGTCAGCAACCGAGTCTGACTCGAGAAATGACTCCGTCCTCTTATCGAGTCCAAGAAAGTGAGGGGTCCGAGTCGTCTGAAGCTCGTATTTCATTTCAGGCAATACAGCGAGAATTCCGGGTTGACCCGACAACATATGGGCCTCCTCTGCCGTTAAAATGGTAGCGAATCCCTGAACGACGTGGTTGTAGGTGTAGAACATTTCGGCAGAGTGGGAAACCGATTTGAGTGACGAGTCGTACCAGTCCGAGTGGTGGTCGAACTCAGTGGGCATCTGGAAGTTAGCCGCGTGGACTATGTAAGTCGACTTATTCGGTGCTTCGGCCATGGACGAGTAGAAGAAGCAAAGAAGTAAAGCAACCGTAGAAGTCTTTAACATCTTGAGCTGTTTTAAAAATTCCGGCATCCTT
The DNA here is from genome assembly GCA_003255025.1 of Datisca glomerata. Taxonomy (NCBI): domain Eukaryota; kingdom Viridiplantae; phylum Streptophyta; class Magnoliopsida; order Cucurbitales; family Datiscaceae; genus Datisca; species Datisca glomerata. Next base: position 2,532,997 of record QANY01009817.1, read on the forward strand.
CGGAACAATTTCAGATGTAGAAGAAGAGGGTCGGTTGAATCAAATGGCCTGAGGCTTTTTAATAGAGTCTGATTTTAATGCAGTTTAGACACGAGATGACGCGAAGGCAGAGGAAGTTAGCGCGAGAGAGCGGGGAAATGGCGTAGTGTTTGTTGTCTGGTTATACATAGTAGTGACTACTCCTGACTGGGGCTGGTAAGCCGACATATTTACAATTTCACGTTGCCTTTGATCGATTGCTGCTCTTCAAATTAGATATTCAACACCCAATCTTATTAGAAATAAAAATAAGCTACTTTTTCTTTAATTGCACGTGAACATATCATTCAACAATACATTCAAGAAGCAACGAACATAAATAATACATATTACACAAAAATTGTTTGATAACATTTGATTTTGTTGATATGATGTTTAGCTTTTTTGTTTCTAGAGATGATTCATAAAGTTTTTGAGTTAATATCTTGATTTATCATGTTCATAGATCTTGTAATTTGGTTATTGATTATCTGGTGAACTTAATATCTGCTTCGGTTTCTTGTCATATGTGAGTTAATACAATTCTTTCTGATGTTTTTTATTTGGTACTTATTGACTCTTGTAGCTAGTTTTATTGTTATTGGGTTTTATTCTTTTTTAAATAAAAAGATAAAACGGATTTGAAGTGTTAATTTCAATATTAAATTATTCACCTATCTAATTTCTTAACTTAGTTCCTCTATTTAAATTTTAAACCAAATATGTCTCTTAATTTTTCACAACTCATATATTTTTTATAATTGAGACTCTAAATGTGATTATGATAAAGAGAATATCAAGAGATTTATCAATTTAGAATTTCATATAGAAGTCAGGGTAATTTGTGTCCAAAATATTTCTCCACTCTTAACCACATTTATATATATAGATAGTTGCAAGTTGAGAATTTTATCGTACCCGGATTAAAAACTTGTACCATATTATAATTTATGTCATTTCGTATTAGATGAACTTCAAATGTGTAATTTTTATACCTCATTTGTTAATTACCTTATGTAGCTCCAGTGGCGGACCAAAATTTTAATTTAGGAGGCGCCGTTAGATAAAGAACATAAAATAGTCAAATTAGATATTATTTGCCGCAAAATTTTAGGTGTTCATTTATTACAATTATAAGAAGATACTTCATTTTAACTCAATAGCTAATTCTTATTGATATCATGATCATAGTTAATTATGACAATAATTAATATTTTTATTTTTTATTTTTTTTAAATTATAACTATGATACGTGATTACCTTACTCTAATCAAATTAAATAAAAATGAAATAGAAAATAATATTTCTTAAGAATGCACAGTTTCTAGACTACATTATGTTAATAAATTAAAATGGCAAAATAAGTTATGCATATAAATTAATATCTAAATTCTTATTTTTTTTATTCAAAGTTTGATTTTAGAGTACTAAAAACAATACATGTCTATGTAACTATGATTGATATATATGAAATGGAATAGTAGAAATTGAGTGTTTTAAAATAAGAAATATTTTTTTAATAGTACAATGAAATAAAAGTAACTAAAAAAAGTAAGCAAATGTATGAATAAATAATTTGAAATTAATATTAGATAAAAAAATTAGTAAAAAATCACATAAAAAATTAAAAGCAAGGAGTTAGACACAAAAATAAGTTAAAGAAAATCCGATGCCAAAAAATTTACATGAAATGATATCATATCATACTACTTTTAAAAGTGTGCATATTTGGAAAATATTTTTAGACCATTTTATCCCTTCCTTATTAATAATATTTCTAAAATAACCTTATGACTTTCACCTTTGAGATGAAATTATGAAATCATTTATTATGTAACTTATGAGATTGAATTGTGAAATCAATGGACAACTGATTAGACTAAATTGATTAGATTATGAAATTAAATTCATTAGATTATGTCGAATGCTAATTATATTTCCAAGAATTTTCTTATGATCATTTTTTCCTTATTTTCACTTAATCTATTTTCTTTTTTTTTATGGATTTGTTACATCAAATTATAATTGTTCTTTTTAAAATTATCATATCATATTACTTCTAAGTGTGCATTTTAAAAAAAAAATTCTGAACCATTTTGTCTAAATTGAAAAATATTATTTCCAGAGTACCATTTGTTCAGTTTAGCAATAAATAATTATAATTTCTCATAATTATAAGCATGGAAATGTTCAAACGATAATGATTATTGAGTTACACTTTAAAAAAATCATGGATTTTATATTATTACAATAATCAAAACCTACATGACAAATTCATATTAATTGTCATAGCAATGAAAATTATGAACATTATATTTTTTTAAGAATAAAACTGTTGAATTAGTTTTACGTACAACAAATGAACTGAGTCCAATTCGTTCCTACCGATTTACTATTACCATACAAAACTATTGAAGTTGATTCTTGAATTGATCAAATGAATTGTTTTAGTATTAACGTTCACATGAGTATTGAATTACATTGCAAAATAGTTTGGTTTTCATATTAGAACAGTTAACAATTTTTTCATATTATTTGTTATGGCAATAAAAATTTTGAATGTAATTTTTGAAAGAATAAAATTATTGAATTTATTTTCCGAGACAAGTTAATTATTGGATTACAATTCATTAACCAATCCAAAAATTCAAATACTACAACAAATCATAATAGTTATTGAAATTGATTCTTGGATTGATTTCTAAAATTTATTGAGAGACTATTATCACATTAATTTATCTGATGATAGGAATTGTCAGAATAATAGAAATAATATTCAGAAGAACAAAAATATGAATGAATTTTTTGAATTTTAAACATGTCACATTAAGTCTTCAAATTAGTTATTACAACAATAAAAATTCATGATATATCATTTTTCAAAGAATAACAATATTAAATTAAATTTCAATTTGACAACCTATTAACTTATAATTATTCTAAATTGATCCAAGTATGACGCAATTTTTGTATAGTTATAGAGTAATTACTAATTTTAAGTATCATCATTAATAAAAAAAAATTAATTTTACCATTGGTCCTTAAAATTACTCACTACTGTTACAAAATCAAATTTATAGTAATTGTAGTCATTACTATTAGCAACGCTTCAAAAACAAAAGACAAAAGGAAAACTCTTATATATATATATATGAATAATTTAGAATCAAACTTATAGTTGTGCTATACTCATTATCTATCATACATTCCTTCTTTATCCCCTCATAAGATGTACAACTAATTCATCGCTTAATGCATTATTTTACATTTTTATTTTTACTTTCAAACCAAATCTAATGGTGTTTTGTAAAAAGAAAAACTCCGAACGGCGTCGACATTAATCTCATAGACAACAAATATTTTTTTGTGATTAAAAAAGTCTCAGACAACAAATCACTTTTTCTAAAAGCATATTTTTTTACAATTCTATCTTATGATAATAAGATATTATTATATGCCCAAATATTTTTTGTGATTAAAAAGTCTCATAGACAACAAATCACTTTTTCTAAAAGCATATTTTTTTACAATTCTAACTTACTTAATAAGTATTCCTAGAGTAAACTTATGATAATAATTGAGATAAAGTATTGAGATAGAGACAACAAATTGAGACAAAATAATGAGGTAGAGATAATAAATTAAATATATTTACGAAATATAATGTATTAGTGACTTTTATAGATGAATCATTAATATATTAAACAAAGAATTAGTCAAATAACTCCCTTCAATATCATTTATTAACTTCTTTTGACAAGTATATTTAGAAATTAATTAAGTCGATTTTATTTTATTTAAGTTATGAATTTAAGTATCCAGAAAGATGTTTCAATACATATTAGGTCCATGAAAAGTTTTCAAGTAACTAAAATTTATTAATCATATAATAATAATATCAAATGAAAATATGAACTTTAAAATAAATTAATTCTTATTAAACAACATTATAAATTACCAGTTACAGTTATTACAGTTTAAGTTTTTCATTTTGAGACTAAGGGCTATAAAATCTCAATTCTAAGGTATTTTAAAAACAAAATTGAATTTAGAGTATCTAAAATCAAAAGGACACAATAGAGGTAGAAAATTAATTGAAAGAAGCCAAACCACCTCCAATAATAAGATACATTTTGACAATAATAAATTATTCAATGATTAAATTTTACGATATAGTTATATTCTATTTTATTTCAAAATTAGAGGCTATTGCCAAAAAAATTGGAACAATGATAAAAATTTGATTTATAATATTACAAAAAGAAGACAATTAAAAAAATCTACAAAGCATAATAATAGGAGTTACAAAAATCAATTAAAAGTTACTCAACTCATCATTGATGTTAACAAGCCTTCAACAACAAAAGTTTTTCTATATCTATTAAGAAGCCTTCAACAACAAAAGCTTTCTATGAAGAGTAACTCTTTCATTATAAAGTAATTGATCAAATATTTAGTGATCAAGTTATATGTCAACAATTCATGAGTTAGTTTACTAAATCATTTTGTAAATATGAATCTTATGTTATTTTCGATCATTTATAACAACATATTTGTAACCAAAACTTTGATGCATACTTCTTAATTAATATTTTATTCTTCATTTTTTCAGTATAACTTTCATGCACGAACTTACTATAATATTGAATTATATACTTTATATATGAAGACATGATATAATACTCACGATAATGATGGATGCATTCACATAGTTTGAATGGTTAAGTTTTATTTTTAATCCCACATTCCTAGATGATATATTATTAATATAATTTGTATCAACTTTTATAAAATTAAAATTATACTATTCCAGTTTTCGTCAAATTAAAAATCAACTATTCAAACTTAATTAATCAATTTATTTGATAATAATCATATCACGTGCAACGCACGTGACTCATGACTAGTAAATAAAAATGTAACAAAACATAGGTGCATTGTTAACTGAAGACCGCTCTTTTAAAGAAAATAATTACCAACGGTCTATGTTCATATCCACAAAAGTCACACTATAAATTAATTCTAAATATAATACGAAACAGTTATCATCGATAGGATACAAGATCAATGCCGAGATGTCAATAGGAACATGTTACCCAACCCTATGGTAGATACGCCCATGTGTAGCTCATTCGTACTCAAATACAATTATATAATCTGATCATATGCCATAATTGCATGACATTATTAAGAGTGATTCTACATCGTCCAAGTAATTAACCAAGTTTTAAGGGTTCAAGTGATGTGTCGATCATTTATAAGTTAATGTGACAATCATTTATAAGTGAATTTGTCAAATCATTTTGTCAAATCACTTTAGCCCTATAAATTTAGTCAATTACTTAATTACTCTAAAATTATTCTATTATTAAATGTTTCACTGTCGTATCCGTACAATTCAACAATCCTCTACGTCAGACATTCCAAATAATACCCCCGTGTAATATATGACTGGTTTGTACTCCCCTACATGTATAGTGAACACGTAGTCTAACAAATAATATTATGTATAAATATATCTAGAGAGAAGTTTCTTTTCATGCATTTACAAATTTTATTTATAAAAATAATGTTTTCAACCAGAAAATATATGTAGATCCCCGTAGTAGAAAAATCACGTATTAATTAATTGTGACAATCTTCATGTGGAAAAACATCTTCAAAGCAAGAACTTACGTTTTACAAATTCTTTAGCTTTTTACCACTTTTTACGTTTACAAATTCTTAGCTTTCGTCACTTTTTTCAAACGTTTTCTTCTTTGAATTTACTGACTTTAAGTAACTCGGGTGTTCATTATATGTTAAAAAATGGTGGAGATTGTAGTTGTAAGTAATGATACATTCGAGTCATTCAACTATATCTAGATGAATCAGATCTGATACAACTATTTTTATATTAAAATATTGATTTTTTTTTTTTACTTTTTCATTAGTGGATTTGGTCTATTCAGCTCAGGCTAAATGAACCATAGATAACTTCATCTCTGTCGTTAGAAACCCAAAGATAGAGAATATAGATCTAGAGGTGAAGATAGTTGTACCAAACCAAACAAAAAATGATCGGTTCAATCGGTATTTTAGGGAGATTCGGTTCGGTAGTTCTTTATAGAGGTTTGATTCGTTCGATTCAGAATGATTAAAGAAATGAAGTTTCAGTTCGGTTCGAAACATCGATAGTTTTTTAACCAATCCAAAACTTTAGTTTTCTATTATTTTTTATTTTTTATTATGTAATTTCATATCAAATCAAACTGAACCAAAACTTAATTTTTATAATTTTTGAAGTAAATTCCTTTGAGATTTTTTTTTAAAAAAAATTCAATACTAATGCCGAAGTGAAGAACCGAATTGAAACTTTTGGTTCGATTCTTTTCACAATGGTTTAGTTCTCTTCACAACAATTCGATCAGATTCAGTGATATTGCTGAAGCAAAACTTTGGTGCGGTCTATTTTTTACAATAAACTGAACGAAACCGAATCAAAAATACTTAATCCGGATCCCATAAAATCATCAAGGATCAGGAGAATTGCCCTGACTCAATTCTTTCTTTAAACGGAATTATAGACCATATAACATACTAGGGGTTTATAAATGCCAAATTTGATACTTCTTTGTTCATTTACAAGGCTGGATTTGTACTTATTAGTGAATATAGATGACATACTTCTTACAGGAAACGTATTCTCATAAAACTGCTAATTAGAGACTTGCATAAATATTTTACACTCAAAGACCTAAGGTCAACCCACTTCTTCATTGGAATTGAAGTTCACAGGATCGAAGTTGCAAGCATATGTCATAGTCTAAATACATAAGGAACTTACTCAAGAGAACAAAAATGGAGGATGCAAATCCCTCATCTGCCAGCTCTACTATTCAATTTCACTACACAATGGTGAACCAATTGGGGATGTCACTTTATTCAGAAGCAATGTTGGAGCATTGCTGTATTTGGCTAGCACTAGACCCGATATTAGTTTTATTGTCAATTAGTTGAGCCAATTTATCCACAAACCAAGTATTGTTCACTGGTTTGCATGTAAAAGACTACTCTAGTACCTTAAATGGTTAATTCATGTTGCTTATGAGTAAAGTGTTGGCTCTAGGGGCTGATGCACCTTAGGATCAGGAGGGGCACGTGCGCCTAGACCCATCGGTTTTGATTTTTTATATTTTCAATAACAATTGTTTTTATATGGTATTTAGAACAAATTTGTAATGTTCCTCCTGTGAATTATGATATAGCCCAGTAGTAGTTGGTCTTATCTTTTAAAAGAGAGTTTTTGAGTTCAAGTCTCACTATCTTCAATTTGACAATGTCCCTATCTTTTTGTTATTTTTTTATTTATGATTCTGCTAACTTTTAATATTAAATTTAACTTGAATTTAATTTTTTACCTAACTTATTTTATGTAATTTTTTGGTCTAATAGTACTTTTTAGTACTCTTAAATCAAACACAATTTGAATAAAAAAATTAAGAATTTAGATATTAATTTACATGCATGACTTATTTTTGGCATTTTAATTTATTAACATAATGTATTTCAAAATCTATGGATATCTTAGCAAATGTTGTTTTCTATTTCATTTTTTTATTCAATTTGGTTATAGTATAGTAATCACACGCCATATAGTTGTGATTTAAAAACGTGTTAAACATAATCATTAATTATTTATATAATCAATTATCTTGATGATATCAATAAGAATTAGCTAGTGAAAAAAATGATGTATCTTAAAATAATTGATATAAAGGAATAAGTGAAATTTTCAAGAAAAAATTACAAATTTAACATTTATGGTCTTATGTCTAACGGCGCCCCTCTAAACTAAAATCTTTGATCCGCCACTAGTTAGCTCCTTACGAGATGATGAAATTCTCCTCACATGAGCTATACCTTTTTAAATTAAAAATTAAGTTATTCTTCAACTCATCATAATAAAAACAATATTTTTGCAAGTTATATGAGGAGATTTTATCCGCCACTCACAATGTTTACACTATATTTTAATTCACGTCAAGGTCATCATGAGGTCGTGATTTGAGACAAAGAGAACAAAGAAAATAGCTTGCAATAAGTCTTGGTTTAATAAAAAAAAAGGTGAAAAAGTTATAAAAATTATCAGAGTAATTAATTTATGTTTGCGTTATTTATGTAATTGAATTAAATATTGCAATCATTTTTATAACTTTTTTTATCCTGCTATTGTTGCTTAATTTTTTGGTCAAAGGTAAATTGTATAACTAGAGAAAGCATAAAAACACAAATTACGATAGGCATACCCCATAGAATAAATAAAGCAGCTACAAACAACCAAACTATCTAGAAGCTATTTTACATCCATCTAGTCGATACAACTGAATCAATAGTAATTCTGTGTTAAGTATTCAAGAAATCTAGTCTATCTCGAACCATTCTAACAATTATTCTCAAGGTAATAAAAGAGTAAGTGATTTTATCTAGAAAAGTTCTCCTATTCCTTTCCAACGATACACAATAAGCAAAGACAGCAAAAACTAGTTTGATAATGATAGTTTCAACTACATTACCACTAGTCATCTTCATTAAACAATCTAGGCAATACAAACAAGACAAGGCAGCTAAGATTACATTTATGCAGCAGGTTATTAAGAAATTTCCTAGATGTTTTGCATTTTAAAAAAAATATGAGGAGAAGATTCTACACCTGCAACACAAAACACACATTTTGAACCTGCAGAGCTAGTCCATTTAGAGTGGTGATCCATCGTAGCTAAGTTGTCCAACATTGCTAGAAAATAATGTTTTCAACATTAATAGAAAATAATGTTTTCAACCAGAAAAATATATAGATCCTTGTTGTAGAAAACCACGTGTTAATTGATTGTGACAATCTTCATGCAAAAAACATCTTCAAAGCAAGAACTTACGTTTTACAATTTCTTTAGATTTTTAACACTTTTTACGTTTACAAATTATTAGCTTTCATCATTGTTTACAAACGATTTCTTCTTTGAATTTACTGAGTTTAAGTAATCGGGTGTTCATTATATGTTAAACAACGGTAGAGATTGTAGTTGTAAGTAATGATAGAAACTATAGTTGAGTTACTCAACTATAACTAGATGGATCAGATCTGACTCAACTATTTTTATATTAAAATATTAATTTTCATTTGTGTCGCAACGTGCGTGCGACGTGGAGCGGCGATTAAAAAAAATTCATTTTTGTTTTAG
>QANY01009828.1:0-13067 GCA_003255025.1 Datisca glomerata
CAACTAGTTATGGCAGTCTCTCACTCATATTACTCGCCATCACCACCTGCATCATATCAACTGTGGGGGAATGGGTATTTTAAAATACTCAGTAAGCAAACTCACATAATTATATACATCCACATGTGATAAATGCAATCGTGACAAAACATAACTGAACTTGACATATATCATAAATAAAGTAACGTAACGTACTTGATCATGACATGTCTTAACATATCACATAGATAACACTTAGATGGTTGAGATACCTTAAAATCACCCGACCGGAATTGCATATACTGGTTGTGTTGTGAGTAAATTCATGGAGAAGCCTAGAAAAGAACACTTAGATGCAGTTTAAAGGAGACTTAGGTATATTCCAGGCAAGGGTCTCATGCTATGTTCCGACAGCACATTTCAGATCACAGGATACCGTTGAAAAATGCTAGAAGCTAGTGCCAGTCTAGCTGCTCTAGCAAGCCAGCAAGCTAGTGGCATTAGCGCCTTGCCCTTAAGTGAGTAAGAACTTCTTCCTTCGCTCCACTCGCCTTTACTTACCTAGCGGACTAGCGTCGACGTACTTTGACCATTCTGTCTTTAATTCTTTGGTTTGTGTGAAGTTGAGTTCTGTGCTTTTTGTACGAGATTCTAATTTTAGCTGCAACATTGAAGACCGTTTTTCATTTCCTTTAGGTGAGGGGCTTTAGAGGGAATATGGTTGAACGTCTTTCTGTCTTCTGGGCTTGGGCTTGAACGACTAGTAGCTCCACTCCAGTTGAAGCTTCCATCTCTAGTTAAGGCAGTTCGACGGAAGGTTGCTTAAACTAGGCTCGGGCTTGGATAGCCAGCTCAGCTCTCTCAGTCAGCCAAGGCTGCAGCTGTGGGTTAGGGATTCATGTTGCTGGGAGCCTAAACAAAGGAATGGTGTTTTCTGGTTCTGGTAGCTACTCTATATTCTTACGTTTTTCATTAGGTACGACTTGTCTAACAGCTAAAGGCAAGAAGGCAGGGTCTTAATCACAGCTTTAGTCGAATGCTCAAACAAAACCATATAACAAACTCATTCATATCTTATCTTGGCATAATCCCTATTTAATAACCTAATCAAAACTGATCACATGTTAACTGAAACATATCATGACAAATTGGGCGACGAAACAAATGACGCACATTGGGCGACGAAACAGATGGCACACAGTAGGCGATGAAAGAGATGACAGACATTGGGCAACAAAACAGGTGGCACTCATAGGTGACGGAAAACATGAACATATGGCACTTCATGAGTGACGAAAAACATTTACAGATAACACCCAATGCGCACGAAAGTGTGAACCGATGACACCCTATTCGTATAACAGAACAAAACATGAACAACCCAGATTTTTTGTTAACTAAGAGTCGTGCTTAAGTTCATATCTTACTTAATTACCGCTTGACTGAATTAACTTCATAACTTGCAGAGTCCAACACATGATAACAATTGATCATATAGTTCTTAAGTAAACATATAATACATACTGATACATATAATAAAATCAAACATGATAACATACTAACATAAAATCAGTCATACCCAAATATTTATCTCATGATAATCAAATTAGTAACTCAACAGTGAACAATTACCAAAGATTTAACGAAATATAAACATTATTGAAAACCAGTTTAACAGATAATAAATATAAATACATGATACAATTATAATATCAGAGTCACATCATTATATAAGTTAATTTACACAAATATATATATATATATGGACATAACATGTTTACAGACAATTAAAACTGATAGGAAGAACACATCTTTTATTTATCACGTGCGCGTCACATTACGAAGTAAATTCACTTACATAAAACATATACATGAACATAACATGCTTACAAATAATTAAAACTAATGAGAATAACACATCTTACATTTATCACACGTGGATCACATTACAATGTAAATTCACTTACACAAAACATATACATGAACATAACGTGATTACAAACAATTAAAACTGATGAGAATAACGCATCTTACATTTATCACACGCGGGTCACATTACAACGCAAATTCATTTACCTGAATTGTCACAAATTAAATATAGCAACTAATGACGTGAAATCCAAGGTTCTCATAAAATAAAATATTCATATAATACTATAATCACAAGGTTGTTCAGAAATAAAATCAATATTAAATAAACATATTTTTTCTTATTCGTATAAATATAGGGATTTAATTAAAACAAGTACAAAGGGTCTGAGCGAGGCTGGAAAATACAATTTTAGGTCAGAAAGGTAACTGAAGAATCTTGAGTCAAAGGGTTCAGATAGGTCTGGTTCAGAGTAAAATAGCTCGGTTCAACGTTGAGTCGGTTCGGTTCAATACTGGGTCAATCTGCCTGGTTTGGTTAAACTGGTTTGGTTTTGCTGGCTGGACCGGTTCGGCTGAGTCAAGATTGAACCAACTTGGTCTGGTTTAACTGAACCAGTTCAGTCCAATCTGATTGAACCGGTCAAAATCTGATGAACTGGTTCGGTCTGGTTGTATGGGTCGGGTCAGGTCAGAAAAAATTGGGTCACAAGACCCAGTTACAGACAAAAACAGAGGACGACGAACAAGGAAAGAAAGAAAGAACGCAGGGAAATTAAGAACACCAACGATGAAGACGATGATGAAATCCGGAGAAGATGACGATGGAAGACTGCCAAAATGAAAGAAAATAGATGAATAAAGGAAAATTAGGGATGAGTTTAGTGAGAGGGCAAATAAACCAAGAGAAATAGAGAAGAAATGATGAGAATGAGAGGAAGAAAATAAAATGCCTTACTGGAATCGATGGACGGCGACGATGCAAGAATAATTAAACAAAGCATAGATGAACAAGAATGTAAATTTCTGGAAATTAGAGAGTAAAAATTCAGATTTTGATAACTATACATATAACATTGAAATAGAAAATTTGAATAGCGAAATCGAGAAAAACAATGAAGGAGAAAAGAAGAAAATAATTTACCGAAGAAGACCAGCTATGGAGAGGCAACAAAGAGTAAGAAGAAGAGGCAAAGCTTGCTGGAAAATGTTTGAGAGAGATTGAGAGAGGGAGAAAACGATGATGAGAAAAAGGTTGTTGTTGTTTTAGAGAGAAACAGTTATATGGGACGGGGTTCGTGAATTAAAAGTGGGGGATGAGGGAGGTTACACTTGGATGTAATATTTACATGGTGTGACTGAGTGTTTTATAGTGGAGAGAGAGATTCTCGAATAAAATAAAAAATAAGGTCAGGGTTGGCTTTGGGTGTATATGCATATAGGTGTTAGTGGATTTTAAAATAAATCAAATGTTAAAATAAATCATATCTAATTAAAATAGTTTTACAAAAATTACAAATAATCCTTTTTTATTAAATCTAATTTTAAAATCACATTATATTTTAAATCAATTTTACGAAAATACTTATTTACGTTGGGTTGGGGGTACTGCATTCTCCCCTCCTCAAAAACTTTCATCATCGAAAGAAATATGCTACTTTTAAAACACTGGAAAATACTCAAAACCCAACCAACGGTAACGCACAAAACACAAATGAAGAAAATAAAAAAATGAAATTCAATAAATGCAAAGATTGAATGCCCAAAAGCAAGAACTGTACCAGCCGCAACTGCATTGTAATCGTCAGCTTCTTGGTGTGTCAAAGTGAACGATTTTCCTTCATTCTTGTTGATTGTTGTGCTATTTTTCTAACCTTGTTTTTTCAACGGAAAACCCTTATGATAATGTCCAGTTTTCCAACACTTAAAGTAAGTTTTAATCTTCGGATAACACTGTCCGATGTGGCTTTTGTTGCAAGTCACACAAACATATGAGAATCTCTAACTTCTTTGCATCTCGTTGTTCAATATGGTCATCCTGAAGCTTCCTTTTCTCTTGCGACGAGTGATCATTTCGTGGCAATTCTCTTCATGGAAGATTCTGCTCCATTAACAACGTTGCTTCAACCACCGCTGCGTTAGTGGTATGCTTGTGGAGTGACTGAAGAATCTTGAGTCAAAGGGTTCAGATCGATATAGATTAGGGTAGAACGGCTCGGTTCAACGTTGAGTCGGTTCAGTTCAATACTAGGTCGGCCTGCCTGGTTTGGTTGAACTGGTTTGGTTTAGCTGGCTCGCCCGATTTCGGTGGGGTCCGTGTTAAACTGGTTTGGTCCGGTCTAACTGAACCAGTTCGGTCTAGTCTGATTGAACCGATCTAGTTCTGATGAACTATTTCGATCTGGTTGTATGGGGTAGGTCAAGTAAAAAACAACTGGGTCACAATACCCCGTTACGGACAAAAATAGAGGACGACGAACAAGGTAAGAAATAAAGAAAACAGGAAAATTAAGCTTACCAACAGTGAAGACAATGATGAAATCCAGAGAAGACCATGATGGAAGGCGGCCAAAACAAAAGAAAATAGATGAATAATGGAAAATTAGGGATGAGATCAGTGAGCTGGCAAATAAACCAAGAGAAACAGAGGAGAAATGACGAGAATGAGTGGAAGAAAATAAAATGCCTTACCTGAATCGATGGACGGCGACGATGCAAGAATAATTGAACAAAGCAGAGACGAACAAGAATGTAAATTTCTGGAAATTGGAGAGCAAAAATTCAGATTTGGATAACTATACATATTACATTGAAATAGAACATATGAATAGAGAAATAGAGAAAAATAATGAAGAAGGAAAGAAGAAAATAATTTACCGGAGAAGACCAACTATGGAGCGGCAACAAAGAGTAAGAAGAAGAGGTAAAGCTTGCTAGAAAACCTTTGAGAGAGTTTGAGAGAGGGAGAAAATGAAAAAGAGAAAAAGGTGGTTACTGTTTTAGAGAGAAACAGTTACATGGGATGGGGTTTGTGAATTAAAAGTGGGTGATGATGGAGGTTACACTTGGGTGTAATATTTATATGGTGTGAGTGAGCGTTTTAAAAAGAAAGAGAGAGATTCTCAAATAAAATAAACAATAAAGCTAGGGTTGACTTTGGGTGTATATGCATATAGGTGTGTGTGGGTTTTAAAATTATATACTAAAACCCTTTTAAAATTTAAAAATCAAATGTTAAAATAAATCATATCTATTAAAATAGTTTTACAAAAATTACAAATAATTCTTTTTTTATTAAATCAAATTATATTTTAAATCAATTTTATGAAAATGCTCATTTTCGTTGGGTCGGGGTATTACATTCTCCCCTCCTTAAAAATTTTCGTCATCGAAAGGAATATGCTACTTTTAAAACACTAAAAAATACCCAAAACCCAACCAACGGTAACACACAAAACACAAATGAAGAAAAACAAATGAAATTCAATCAATGCGAAGATTGAATGCCCAAGAGCAAGAACTGTACCAACCGTAATTGCATTGTAATCGTCAGCCTATTGGTGTGTCAAAGTGAACGATTTTCATTTATTCTTGTTGATTGTTGTGCTATTGTTCTGACCTTATTTTTTCAACGGACAATCCTTAAGATAATGTCCAGTTTTCCCACACTTAAAACAAGCATAATCTTCGCATAACACTGTCCGATGTGGCTTTTATTGCAAGTCACACAAATAGGATGAGAATCTCTAACTTCTTTGCATCTCATTTTTCAATATGGTCATCCTGAGGCTTCATTTTCTCTTGCAACGAGCAATCATTCTGTGGCAGCTCTCTTGGTGGAAGATTCTGCTCCATTAACAACGCTGCTTCAACCACCGTTGCGTAAGTGGTATGCTTGTGGAGTGACTGAAGAATCTTGAGTCAAAGGGTTTGGATCGGTCTGGATTAGGGTAGAACGGCTCTGTTCAACGTTGAGTCAGTTTGGTCCGGTCTAATTGAACCAGTTTGGTCTGGTCTGATTGAACCGGTCTAGTTCTGATGAACTAGTTTGATCTGGTTTTATGGATCGGGTCAGGTCAGAAACAACTGGGTCACAAGACCCAGTTACGGACAAAAACAGAGGACGACGAACAAGGAAAGAAAGAAAGAAAACAGGGAAATTAAGCTTACCAACGATGAAGACGATGATGGAATCCAGAGAAGACAACGATGGAAGGCGGCCGAAACAAAAGAAAATAGATGAATAATGAAAAATTAGGGATGAGTTCAGTGAGAGGGAAAAGAAACCAAGAGAAACAAAGGAGAAATGACAAGAATGAGAGGAAGAAAATAAAATGCCTTACCGGATTCGATGGACGGCGACGATGCAAGAATAATTGAACAAAGCATAGACGGACAAGAATGTAAACTGCTGGAAATTAGAGAGCAAAAAATTCAGATTTGGATAACTATACATATAACATTGAAATAATCTGAATTGAGAAATAGAGAAGAACAATGAAGGAGGAAAGAAGAATTTTTTTTTTACAAAAATGCTCATTTACGTTGATTTGGGGTATTACATTCTCACATCCTTAAAAACTTTCGTCATCAAAAGGAATATGCTATTTTTAAAACACTGAAAAATGAACAAAACCCAACCAATGGTGACGAACAAAACACAAATGAGGAAAACAAAAAAATTGAAATTCAATCAATGCGAAGATTGAATGCCCGAAAGCAAAAACTATACCAACCACAAATGCTTTCTAATTGTCAGCTTCTTGCTGTGTCAAAGTGAACGATTTTCCTTTATTCTTGTTGATTGTTGTGCTATCTTTCTGACCTTGTTTTTTCAACGGACAATCCTTGTGATACTGTCCAGTTTTCCCACACTTAAAGCAAGCATTAATCTTCAGATAACACTGCCCGACGTGGCTTTTGTTGCAAGTGACACAAACAGGATGAGAATCTCTAATATCTTTGTATCTTGTTGTTCAATATGGTCGTCCTGAAGCTTTCTTTTCTCTTACGACGAGCGATCATTCCATGACAGCTCTCTTAGTAGAAGATTATGCTCCATTAATAACGTTGCTTCAACCACCGCTGCGTAAGTGGTATGCTTGTGGAGTGACACTGAATCATTTATCTCTGGACAAAGTCCCCTTTCAACATTGCCATCAATGTAATGCGTGGCGTAGTGAGATAATTCCTTGAACTTGCTTTCATAATAAGCGACAGTCATATTACCTTGCACCAGCCTAAGAAATTCTGCCTCCTTAGTTGTCCTAATGGTGATCAAAAAATACTTATCAAAGAACACCTCCTTAAATCGATCCCAAGTCATCGGATTATGCACAATATCATAAGCTCTTTGTGTGAGCTCCCACCATTTTCGAGCTTCTCGCGTGAGCATAAAACTAGCACAAATAAGATTTTGAATCTTTGAACACAATATAAACTGGAAGATCTGCTCCAATCTCATAATCCATTCATCAGCTAACAATGGCTCGAACGAGTGACCGTCAAATTCGGGCAGGTTCAGCCTCTTGAATGTGTGGATCAACTGCATGTTAACCGCTGTTGTCTGTTGCTATTGAGTTGGGCAAGCCGTCATTGTCCACCTCAACAACTCCAAAGTTTTTTGAAACATTTCGATCATTGTTGCTGGAGGGTCCGCAGCAAGATCGACCAGAATGTGATTGTTGTTTCTCATAGGGGAAGCCATTACTCATTTACCCACAAAAGTCAAGACTTACCAAAGTCATAATCTTATGATACAAATATAACATAAACGTAACAAACATGCCATAATGAAACTAATGCATATAATACGAAATCAATAATTAAAGCACATATAACATGTGTGCGTACCTGACTTGTAAGGTGATGGAGGAGTTGAGTGAGCGGCATGTCATATTTTTCACTAAGAAAAGTCTAAGAATCTAAAACTTTTGCTTTGATACCAAACTGTAACGCCCCGATCTTTAAAGGTTAAACATGTATGTGATTTTACAATTTCAAAATCCCCAATTCAATATAAAACATAATTTTGAGAAAATTCCCAAAAATTAAAATCTTATTTTTCCCATGATAGAAAAACTTTGACCATAAATAGCAGAAGCATTAAAGTGCCTTAAATGCAAAATTAATAGAACCTTGATAAAACATAATTAAACTCTGAAATAAAGTCAAAATTTGAAATTCATAATTCATGAAGGTTTCTCTCATCATAATTTTTAGAAAACATAACGTAAAATAAACTTTTAAATGGCTAAGTTTAACAGAAAATATTTTCTTAAGTCTTAAATCAGACTATAAATTTTAAAATCATAAATTCCTCTAAGCTAACTGGTTATGACAGTCTCCCACTCATACTGCTCGCCATTACCACCTGCATCATAATCAACTGTGGGGGAATGAGTATTTTAAAATATTCAGTAAGAAAACTCACATAATAACATACATCCACATGTCATAATGCAATAATGACAAAATATAACTGAACTTGACATATATCATAAATAAAATAACATAATGTACTTGATCATGACATGTCTTAACAGAGCACGTAGCTAACACGTTTCTAAAAAAGAATCATATAACAAACTTATTCATATCTTGTCTTGGAATAACCCCTAGTTAACAACCTAATCAGAACTGATCACACGTTAACTGAAATATATCATGACGAATTGGGTGATGAAACATATGACTCTCATTGGGCAACGAAACAGATGGCATACAGTGGGCGACAAAATAGATGACGCATATTGGGCGACAGAACATATGTCACTCATAAGTGACAGAAAACGTGAACAGATATCACCTCATGAGTGACGAAAAACATTTACAGATGACACCTAATATATGACCAAAACATGAACAGATGACACCCTATGTGTGACGAAAGCATGAATAGATGACACCCCATTCATATAATAGAACAAAACGTGAACACCCCTGATTTCTTGTTAACTAAGGGTCATGCTTAAGTTCATATCTTGCTTAATTACCACTTGACTGAATTAACTCCATAACTTGCAGAGTCCAACGCATGATAATAATTGATCATATGGTTCCCAAGTAAACATATAATCATACTGATATATGTAACAGAATCAAACATGATAACATACTAATATAAAATTAGTCATACCAAAATATTTATCTCATGATAATCAAATTAATAAATCAACAATAACAATTATCAAAGTGTTAACGAAATATAAACATTATTGAAAAATGATTTAACGGATAATAAATATAAAATCATGATACAATTATAACATCAGAGTCGCATCATTATATAAGTTGACATACACAAAACATATACATGAACATAACATGCTTACAGAAAATCAAAACTGATGGGAATAACACATCTTACATTTATCACACATGTGCCACATTACTATGTAAATTCAATTACACAAAATATATACATGAACATAACATGTTTATAAACAATTAAAACTGATGAGAATAACACATTTTACATTTATCACACGTGGGTTACATTACAATATAAATTCACTTACACAAAACACATACATGAACATAACATGCTTACAAATACTTAAAACTGATGAGAATAACACATCTTACATTTATCACACACGGGTCACATTACACTGTAAATTCACTTACCTGAATTGTCATGAATTAAATATAGCAACTAATGATCTGAAATCCAAGGATCTCTTATCACAAAATATTCATATAATACTATTAACACAAGGTTGTTCAGAAATAAGTCAATATTAAATAAATATGTTCTTTTATTCGTATAAATATAGAGATTTAATTAAAACAAGTGCAAAGGGTCTGAGCGAGGCTGGAAAACACAATTTTGGGTCAGAAAATAACTTAAGAATCTTGATTCAAAAGGTTCAGATCGGTCTGGTTCAGAGTAGAACGGTTCGGTTCAATGTAGAGTCATTTATGTTCAATACTAGGTCGGCCCACCTGGTTTTTATTGAACTGGTTTGGTTTAGCTGGGCTGGACAGATTTGGTCGGGTCGGGGTTGAACCGGTTTGGTCCGGTCTAACTGAACCAGTTCGGTCTGGTTGTATGGGTGGAGTCAGGTCAGAAACAACTAGGTCATAAGACCCAGTCACAGACATAAACAGAGGACGAAGAACAAGGAATGAAAGAAAGAAAGCAAGGAAATTAAGCTTACCAACGATGAAGACGATGATGAAATGTGGAGAAGATGATGATGGAAGGCTACCCAAACGAAAGAAAATAGAGGAATAGAGGAATATTAGGGGTGAGTTAAGTGGGAGGGAAAATAAACTGAGAGAAATAGAGGAGATATGACGAGAATGAGCGGAAGAAAATAAAATGTCATACCAGAATCGATGGATGGCGACGATGCAAGAATAATTGAACAAAGCAGAGACGAACAAGAATGTAATTTGCTGGAAATTAGAGAGCAAAAATTCAGATTTGGATAACTAAACATATAACATTGAAATAGAAAATTCGAATTGAGAAATAGAGAAAAACAATGAAGGAGGAAAGAGGAAAATAATTTACCAGAGAAGACCAACTATGGAAAGTCAACGAAGAGTAAGAAGAAGAGGCAAATCTTGCTGGAAAACGTTTGAAATTGGGGGAAAATGAAGAAGAGAAAAAGGTGGTTGCTATGCTAGAGAGAAACAGTTACAAGGGATGGTGTTAGTGAATTAGAAGTGGGAGATGATGGAGGTTACACTTGGGTGTAATATTTAGATGGTGTGAGTGGGTGTTTTAAAAAGGAGATAGAGATTGTTGAATAAATTAAAAAATAAGACTAGGGTTGACATTGGGTGTATATGCATATAGGTGTAGGTGTGTGGATTTTGAAATTATATACTAAAACACTTTTAAAATTTAAAAATCAAACTTTAAAATAGATCATATCTGATTAAAATAGTTTTACAAAAATTTTAATTTATTATTTTTTTACTAAATCAAATTTCAAAATCACATTATATTTTAAATCAATTTTAAGAAAATGCTCATTTACGTTGGGTCGGTGTATTACATTTTCCCCTCCTAAAAAACTTTCATCCTCGAAAGGAATATGCTACTTTTAAAACATTGAAAAATACCCAAAACTCAACCAACGGTAACGCACAAAACACAAATGAAGAAAACAAAAAAAAAATTGAAATTCAATCAATACAGAGATTGAATGCCCAAGAGCAAGAACTATACCGACCACAAATGCATTGTAATCGTCAGCCTCTTGGTGTGTCAAAGTGAATGGTTTTCCTTTATTCTTGTTGATTTGTTGTGCTATCGTTCTGATCTTATTTGTTCAACAGACAATCCTGTGATAATGCCAATTTTCTCACACTTAAAGTAAGCATTAATCTTCCGATAACATTGTCCGACGTGGCTTTTGTTGCAAGTGATGCAAACAGGATGAGAATCTCTAACTTCTTTACACCTCTTTGTTCAATATGGTCATCCTGAAGCTTTCTTTTCTCTTGCGATGAGCGATCATTCCGTGGAAACTCTCTTGGTGGATGATTCTTCTCCATTAACAACGTTGCTTCAATCATCGCTACGTAAGTGGTATGCTTATGGAGTGACATAGAACCATTTATCTCTAGAGGAAGTCCCATTTCAAACGTCTGAGCCTTCTTGATCTCGCTATCCACATAATGCGTGGCGTAGCAAGATAATTCCTTGAACTTCCTTTCATAATTAGTAACAATCATACAACTTTGCAACAGCCTAAAAAATTCAGCCTCCTCACTTGTCCTAATGGTGATAAAAAAATACTTTCGCGTTAGTATAAAACTTGCACAAATAACCTTTTGAATCTCAGAACACATCATAAACGGGAAGATCTACTCCAATCTCGCAATCCATTCATCAGTTAACAATGGTTCAGATGAGAGTCCGTCAAATTCGGACGGGTTCAGCCTCCTGAATATGTGGATCAGCTGCATGTCAACCGCTATTATCTGTTACGATTGTTGTTGTTGGGCTGGGCAAGCTGTCACTGTCTGCCTCAAAGACTCTAAAAATTCTTGAAACATTTTGATCATGGTTGTCGGAGGGTTCGCAACAAGATCGACCGTTGCGTTATTATTGTTTCTCGTAGGGGGAGCCATTACTTAGCTACCCACAAAAGTCAAGACTTACCAAAAGTCAAATCTTATCGCACATACATAACATAAACGGAACAAATATGCCATAATGAAACTAAAGCATATCATATTGAATCAATAATTAAAACACATATAACATGTAGGCGTACCTGACTTGTAAGCTGATGGAGGAGCCAAGTGCTCGACATGCCATATTTTTCACTAAGAAAATCTACAGAATCTAAAACCTTTGCTTTGATACCAAACTATAACGCCCTGATATACGAGGGTTAAGTATGTATGTAATTTGACAATTTCAAAATCTCTAATTCGAGACAAACCATAATTTTGAGGAAATTCCCAAATATTAAAATCTTATTTTATCCATGATAGAAATACTTTGACCATAAATAGCGAAGCATTAAAGCTCCTTAAATGCATAATTAATAAAATCTCGATAAAGTATAATTAAACTCTGAAATAAAGTCAAAACTTGAAATCCATAATTCAGGAAGGTTTCTCTCATCATAGTTTTTAGAAAACAAAACATAAAATAAACTTTTTAAATAACTAAATTTAACAGAAAATGTTTTCCTAAGTCTTGAATCAAACTATAAAATTTAAAATCATAAATTCCTTAAAATAACCTTCTAAAGTACATGTCACATTTAATAATTTGCTACTTTTCAAATTATAATAATTTGAGCAAAATAAACACTAATTGTTCAGACCCATTTATCTTTTAATGAATTTAGAAATAAATAAATAATGAATAATGTTGATGCCGAAAAATTCAACAATGAGGTGAAATGCAATCTCCTTTCCACGTAGGGGTTCTCTCAGGTGGAAACGTGCACAACACAGACACTGAACTCTAAGGTGAAGAGAACCGGTGTGGTTTCCTTGTCGAATAGCCTCCGATGTCTAAGTCAGTATCTTGGAGAAATTTTGGTATAGTTTCCTTAGGAGAGAGAAGGAATACCTTGTATTGTAGAGTAGATATTTATATCTGCAGCATTGAAGGAAGAAGCATGTCGAAGAAGCCTTTTAGAGGCGTGTTGGAGAAGCTTTATGAGACACGAAACCTGTCTGGACTATCATTGATGGGACGGAATGGAGGTGACATTAACTTAACATGATAAGCATTTGTT
>QANY01009840.1:0-184662 GCA_003255025.1 Datisca glomerata
AGAGCAGCCTAAAGAAATAAAGGACGAGTTTTTGAAACTATATGTTGATGGCGCTTCTAACAATAAGGGAGATGGAGCTGGGGTAGTGGTGCAAACCCCATTTGGAGAAAAGTTAGAACATTTTATCTCATTTGGATTCAATGCATTAAACAATGAGGTTGAATATGAAGCGCTAATAGCTGGAATATCATTGCTATGGGAATATGAGGTAACCAACGTGAAAATATTTTTTGATTCTATGTTAATTGCCAAACAGGTAACGGGAGAATACGTGGCTAAAGACGAGAGAATGATAAGTTATTTACGTAGCAAGAGAATTGCTGAACTCATTCAAATGCTATGAGATTCAGCAAATTTTGAGAACTAAGAACGGATTAGCAAATTTGGGCTCATCTTTACGATTCCCGCATAAAAGGAACGTGCCTATAGAATTCTTGGAAAAACCGAGTGTTCAGTCCTTGCAAACATCATTGTTAAAGTAGAAACCGGTGAGGAGCCCAACTGGCAACAGGATTTACTCCTCTATCTCAAAAAAAGAGTACTCCCTGAAGAAACACTCCTAGCGAAAAAATTCCAGCAATAAAGTGCAAGGTACACGTTAATAAATGGTTTATTGTATAGAAAAACTTTTTCAGGACCATACTTGAAATGCTTTAAGGAGAAAGAAACACAATACGTCCTAGCTGAAATTCATGAAGGAATATGTGGAAGCCATACTAGAGGAAGGTCATTGGCTCACAAAGTCATAAATCAGGGATACTATTGGCCTGGAATGCATCGAGACCGCCAAGCATTACGTAAAGATATGTGACAGATGCCAGTGATTCGCCACAATCAACATAATGGCTCCAGGAGAATTGAACACAGTGGTGAGCCCATGGCCCTTCATGCAGTGGGCGCTCGACATCGTCGGTCCACTCCCTATAGCGCCAGCTCAGAAGTGCTTCTTGCTAGTGGCCACAGACTATTTCACGAAGTGGATAGAAGCAGAAGCTTTTGCGAGAGTCAGGGAAGAAGAAGTTAAGGGTTTTTCTATGGAAAAACATAATATGAAGATATGGAATACCAAAGATATTGATATCAGATAATGGACTACAATTCACAGGAAAATTTGCTAAAGGCTTATGTGAAGGACTAAACATCACCAATCATTTCTCTACTCTATGCTACCCACAAAGAAATGGGCAAGCCGAGAGGTCGAATAGTATTATACTCGACAACATGAAGAAGTGACTAGAGTCAGCGAAAGGGAAATGGGTAGAGGAGCTACCAGCTGTACTGTGGGCACATAGAACTACTCCTAGAGAAGCCACCAGAGAAACAATGTTCGCCTTAGCATTCGGGGCAGAAGCAATAATTCCTATCAAAATTGGGAGCCCAACAGTGAGATTAGACTTGAATGAGTAACACAATGATGAACTCCTCAAGAGAAGTCTGGATCAATTAGAGGAACGAAGAGAAGCTGCCCTAGTCAGAGTAGCGCGTTATAATAAGAAAATGAGATCCTATTTTCAGAAAAGAATGAGGAAACGGGAATTCCAAAAAGGGGATCTAGTCCTAAGAAAAGTCTTTCAATTAGAAGGGAAGTTCGGGCCAACTTGGGAAGGACCATACATCATCAGTGACAGAGGAGCAATTGGGTACTACTACTTAACGACAATGGAAGGAGCAGACCCGGCAAAACCATGGAATGCGTTTCATTTAAAGAAGTACTTTGTGTAATTATGATTTTATAGTGAATATTTCTCCCCTTGGTTTTTTCCCTCAAGGGTTTTCCACGTAAAAATATCTGGTGTCAACTCTCTAACTCTTCCTCCAGGAAAACATAGCAAGGAACTAAAGGCGCAAGTCCTTGGGGAGGGGCAGTTCGTAAATCATACTCTCAAAAGAGGGGCAATTCATAAGTCTTACACTCAGAAGGAACTAAGAGCGCAAGTCCTTAGGTGGGGCAACTCATAAGTCCTACTCTTAGAAGGAACTAAGAGCACAAGTACTTGAGAGGGTCAATTCATAAGTCATACTCTCATAAGGAACTAAGGGCGTAAGTCTTTGGGAGGGGCAATTTATAAGTGATACGCTCAGAAGGAACTAAGGGCGCAAGTTCTTGGGAGGGTCAATTCATAAGTCCTACTTCTAAAATGAACTAAGGGCGTGAGTCCTTGGGAGGGGTAATTCATAAGTCCTACTCTCAGAATGATCTAAGGGCGTGAGTGCTTGGGAGGGGCAACGTATAAGTTTTACTCTCAGAATGAACTAAGAGTGTTGATCCTTAGGCGGGGAAGTTCATAAGTGATATTCCCATAAGGAACTAAGGACATAATTCCTTGAGAGGGGAAACCCATAAGTTCTACTCTCAAAATCAATTGAGACACAAGCCTCCATGGTCAAAGGCAAGAACAGAAGAAAGAGAATCCTTGGAAAAAGAAAAAGAAAAATGTGGAAGAATGAAAAGTTGAGAAGTCTAAGCTTCAGAAGTTGAGCCCAGACCAGAAGGCAGGGCTAAGCTAGACCAAAAGGCTCTAAAGCTAGTGATATAAAAAGCTTCGAAGAGTTAAGCCCAGAGCAGAAGGTAGTGCTGGACCTTGACCAAAAGGTAGAACGAAGCTCAGATCAGAAAACTTTAAAGCTCGTAATATGAAAGCTTCGAAGAGCTAACCAGACCAGAAGGTAGAGCTGGACCTTGACCAAAAGGTAGAATGAAGCTCAGACCTGAAAACTCAGAAGCTCGTAATGAGAAAGTTTTAGAAGCTGAACCAGACCGGAAAGCTCAAACCCGAACACCAAAAGCTTAAGCATTTTAGGGGTTATTATTTCATTTCATGTGGACATCGATGAGGTAAAAATTTTCAGATTAATGATCCCGATTGGTATAATTGTGAAGAAAAATAAAAGGCAAAGAGTTTGAAACAGCTTCTACATTGATAAAATTGAAGTGCATATAAAATTGCATCTTGCTTAAAAAAAACTAAAGGGAAGCAGCATCCACATTCTGCACTTCAGAAGAGACCTCGGTGGGGCTAAGGCAAGGGGACCATCGTCAGCAGCTTCAGGAGGGTTTATCCCCGCTCGGCCTACAGAAGTAGTGGCTTCACTCTGCTCATCAACAGGAACATCGCAGAGATGTTTCCTTGGAGGAGCCTTCAATGAGCCATCTCTATAACCCACACTGTAAATCACCTGCTCGGCTTCATCGAAGAGGGCCTGGTACTCCTCTCCAACCTCTTTCTCTTTTTGCTCTAGAGCCTGAGCCTTGCTTGCTTTAGCAGCTGCCAAAGCCTCCTCAGCAGCCTTTAACGCCTCCTTTGCAGTTCCCAGTACTCCTGTCAGCCTAGAAATCTCTGCCTTAGCCCAATCAAGTTCTAATGCATGTTTCTTCACTATCTCATCCAGCATGGACTTAGCCTCATTCAGTTGAGCAACGTCATTGTGAAGACCTTCAATAATGCCAGCAGAATGGGCCACATCCCTTCAAAGCTTCTGCAACGCCAAGTCTCGGGCAGCATGATGCTCTTGAAGAGCATTATGATGAATAAGGGCATGAGTAAAAAACAAAGATGATTAGAAAAAGTAAGAAAATAGTTAAGGAAAGGGAAAAAGACGGTTGTACCCTGACTAAGTCATGGCTGAGAGAAGAAACGAGGTCACCGATCCCCGAGCTGCGAGTCTTGACCAGATCAGCTTCAGAATTAATTCCGCGAGCAACTGCATGAGACGACTGAGCATCGTCTACGAAACAGACTGTCAAGGGTATGTTGGCAAATTTCTGGAACCGCCAAGGGGCAGGACCACCACCAGCACCCTGAGATCCAGAAGCACGGTCTTGACTGGTATCTAGCATATTTGGCGTGGGAGCAGTGAGAGGGGGAGGAGTAGCAGCACGCTAGGGTAAATCATCGCCCTGAACGGGTAAATCATATTGAGTTAGCTGAAGCATATATGTAATGCTGCTTTGGGACTTGTAGAGGATGGTTGGGCATGGTGCATTATATGAGCCCCAATATGTTGTTCTTGTTAAATCCAACAACAAAACGTCAAATTCAACTCCCACCATTTACAACTTTTAAAGAAGTGGTCGGCTATCGCCCATACGAAATAGGACACTGAGTACTTGTTAAGCTTCCATAATGATGAAGAAGTAGTATATATCTTGGAAATGATGGAAAGAGTATCCTACTTGAAGATATTTTGTAGTCAGTAAGAACCACCCATGTTTGAACATCAATGAAGGTGGTGATTGTGTGGTTACGGTGATTTATGGAAACCCTGAACGTTTGGCTTTTTGTAGGCTTGGGGATAATGCGTGGACTGAGTTTCTAGATTTTGATCAGAGTATAACACAAGATTTCATTTTTTGGGTTGTGGATACTCACGGTTATGTCTTACTGTATGATCTTAGATCAGCTGATCATTATTCAATTACAATGTTTGTTGAAGCACCAGATAAATCTTTAAGGTTTATGAAAAAATATTTGGTGGTAAACTCATTAGATGAGCTAATTTTAGTGTCGAGGGTGAGAAAGTCTTATCCTGATGACTCTGAGGAAGAGGAGGACAATGGAGAGGAGGAGGAAGATGATGACATAAAAGAGGAAGATGGAGAAGAGGAGGACGAGGAAGAGGACAATGAAGTGGAGAAGGACGATGAGGAGGAAATATATTACAAAAGACGTCAAGATTTGAAGTGTACAAGTTGAATGAATGGTTACTACTAATTGATATTAGGTTATATCTATTTCTATCTTTATTCAATTTACAGAACGTCTTGTTCAACAATTTGAATAATCCTCTTAAAGTCCTACATATTTCATCATTTCAATGTATCCCTTACCCTCTAGTTATTAATTAATCCGTATGTTTCTTAGTAGCTTAAAATGAAGAAAATTTAGAAGTAGTTTTAAGGCATGTAAATTGTATATTTTGTTTCCAAAACAACTCATTAAATGTATCTTTTGCGTATTATTACAATTTTTTCAAACTAACTCATAATATATGAATTACTAACATTTTTAATTATAACCACACAATTCATGACGTTAAGATCAAATATTACATCTTCTTGCATATATAAACTTTCATGACACGTACTTGTAACTATGAATGCCATGTCAATGGGTGATTTTGGGTAGAGTATAGTGTTACCCATCACATACTTAAATTTTAGAAAGCTTTACTCAGACTTTGGATTTACTTAAATTACACAGATATCTGATTTACCTAGACCACCACATCCTCATTTACTTAAATTATACAGACATTCGATTTATATTTAAAAATCACGCAAACGCTACTTCTACTTAACCCCATATAACAAATAGGTTCAACTACTAAACAGAAGTTAATCTATAGTTATGTAGACACTAAAATATCAAAAATATCGTTAATCATTTTAAAAATCATAAATTTTTCATTATTAAACCTAAAAAAGAACCAAAAATGAGAATTTAGGGAAACCGTCCCACGGAAGATTAGACAAGAGTTTCCATCTCTGGCGATTGACAGTGGTAGCAACCTTAGCCTTACTGGCAAGATCGCCTTTTAGGCTTTAGCTCGAGGAAAACAAGAACGAAAGGGAGAAATACAAAACATGCGCATTGACAGAAATCTCAAGCAACATATCCATGAAAGATTGTCACTAAGGCCCCGGTTTGTTCGTGTTTGCATCATTTGTAATCCTATTGTAATCTTATTATAATTAAATTATTATATTTGTTTAGAGTAATATTTTAAAAATGTTGTAGTTCTAGTATACAATTTTTTAGACAATTGAATTGCAGCAGAAAATAAAAGTAATCTTATTTTACAATACAATCACAATTTTAATATCAAACACAAAATTATTTTCTCATCATATAAAATAAAGCAAAAATCACTTTTCTCACCCTTTCTCTCTAATTTCATTAATTTAATTAAAATTAATTTCATTAAAATTTAGTTTAGTATTTTTAGTTTATTTAAATATTAATAAAAATTAAATAAAATTCATATTAAAATTTCACATGAAAGTATTTTTCATCATATCGCTTATCTCTTATTTTATTAATTTAATTAAAATTATTTTTTTAAATTTGGTCCAACATTATTAATTATTTAAATATTAATAAAAATTAATGTTAAAATTACATGCCAAAATATTTTTTAGATAATATATAACTAAATGGACATCAAAGTAACTTCGTGTTATCCACATAAATTTACAATAAAAAAATAATTTATACAAAATATAGCAATTATAAATGTTCATCCATCACTCCATTGATTATCTCATTCATAACCAAACATGACAATCATATTTTACAAGTAATTGAATTATGATGGTTAGTCTAAATTGTACGAACAAAATATTCAGAGCCAAGTAATTCTTATAATCGAAGTAAAATCAAATGATTAGATAAATACTTGAATTAAAGCATAAATAAATTTTAGACTCTATAACAAACAGTACATGGAAAGATTACAGACTCCAAAATAAAAATTACACACTTAAATGGAATTACACTGATAGAAGCTTCTGAAAGCAATGACCTAAAGACAAATTCCACTTACCATGGTTTGCTTAGAGACTACTGTTAATGTCTTTGAAGGATACAACTATTCAAATTGAAGATGCATTGAACAAACACTTCAATATCTAGAAAACGTAAAAAGATTTTCTATCTCCACAAACTCGCTCACTAACCATACACACGATATAGTTAAAAGAGAATGTTTTTTTCTCTACAAACTCGCTCTCTCCTCTTTTTCTGGAATTCTTTAGCCACTACGGTTTAGCTCCTTCTCATTTCACTCCAACTCCAATAGAGTCGTTCTTTGTTTCGAGGCCTTGAACAAGTTGTACAATCCAGGTTTAGGTTTAGACGAACTTTGCCTTACTTATACTGTTAAATCCTGACGTGAAAGTTACTACTTAGCTCCCAGAATGGATAAGAGAAGGCCTCTTATCAATGAGCTCACTAAAGCAGATAAAGGATGGGAATGAGACGTCTTGAACAGAGGGAATCGGAGCGGTGATGGCGGCCGGATTACTCCCCGTAGATGGAGTGTTTTCAGTAAGTCTCTGACCTGAGCTCATTTTCCCTCTTTTCCTTCTTCTTTTAAATATTTTCGATTCACTTTCTGCTATAGATATATTTTTATGTGATCCAGACAAACGAGTCAACGTGAGGACATTCATGTCAAAAGAAAACACTGGGCGGGTGACATCCGCTTTCCATTGTCCCATTCAGCGTTGGTATCTTATTCTCAATCCTAGAAGAGAAGTCAACACTGCACTCGCGCCTACTTCCATTGCCTTGACATCAGCTTCTTTTTCCTCGTCTTCTCTCCTAAGAGGCATCCCAATTCCTCCCTTCCGCTTATATCTCCCTGTTTTCCTATCTCTAAAAGTTCATGAGTCAACAGACTCTGAAGAAGAAGAATAAGTTGTCCCTCTTCTTCAACGAGGATCGTCAGATATGACCAAGCGGCTTCACACTATGATAGGAGACGTCAGGTGAAGGAGTGTCCATCCGAGAACGGATACTTCAAGTTTTGTTCCTCCTCCCTTTGTTGCAAACAAGGGTACTTCTATTCGTCCTCCTACTCCTACTCCCGTTGTTCAACCGGAGGTAAACGCTGCTACTCCAGATCCTCCTCAAGCAATGTCGAGGAGTTCATCCCTTGGAGATTGATGAGGTTCACCAACGCTCCCTAGATTCCTACTTTTGTAAGATTTTCGAACGACCCTCAAGCTCCTCACATAATTGCCTGACGTTTGATTTGTGACAGATATACTTATTTTCGTTATTTCTTAATTCTGTATTTTTTTAATCTCAATGTATTTCTTTATTTTCAATGCAATGAACTTTTCTTTCGCTCATTTCCTTTCTTCATGTCTTAGTAATTTACTTACAAAGTTCTTTCCGTTGTACTTTTCTTTGCAAAAGTTCTTCACCATTTCTATTTTCAAGGAGGGATTATGGTTCACTTTAGAACCATGGTCAAATTTTCTTTAGAGAATGACTGCCCATTATAGTACAGTCCATTCTCAAGGATTTAGGTTCATTTTAGAACCATGGTCTCGGTTTTCTTTAGAGAACCATTAGTGCAGTTTGTTCTTAAGGACCGTAACTCACCGTGTTCCACAAAGTCTCATCTTTATAGTCATGTTGGTTTTCCTTTATCAGACTTTGCTGAATACAGAAGTATTGTTGGTTCTTTGCAATACGTAACCTTTACTAAGAATGATATTAGCCAAGTTGTTGATCGTGAACGTCACTACAACAAAACGTCAGTAAAATCACAAAGAATATGCAACCAAACAACCATAAATACTTTCTTATTTGAAAAATCTATGAAAGGCTTATGCGAATTGATCCAATACAAGATCAAAAAATATTTGAACTCCAAATATTGTAGAACTGGATTAATTAGAACAAAATAAAACCATAAATAATAACAAATATAACCCCACAAATAAACGCGGATAACAATCATAGAATGATATATCCAAGAAAATCACTATAGATAGGGGGATAAACTCACAAATAAGAGGAAATGGAAAGGAAAATAGAAACTCACAAATAAGAGGAAATGGAAAGGAAAATAGAAACTCACAGAGAAGAGAGATCAGAGAGTCCCTCTGGCAAAGATCAAAGTTACAGACGATGTATGCAAGAAAATAAAATTATTAGATATGGCAAAATTTCTATCACGAAACGTAGATGACCTTCCTTAATCGCCAGTTTATCGTGTTAGTATCGCGCCTTGAAACATAGGATCCTAAGTTGGAATGATATTATAAATTTCTTAATTTGAATTAGATAGAAACTAAGAGTTATTTATAACCTGTAAATATATTTCTTACGCTTTATAAAATTATGCACTCTTATTAATTTAAAATTACAGTATATTAAATCTATTATGTAAAGTGATTCATTTTGTAACTAGAGTATATTTTGTTATACGACTACTAATTATAAAGTACTTCATTTGTAACATCAACGCCTTTCAGAAAAAAAAAATAGAAAAACATTGCAACAAAATTAAACTTTAAAAAAAAAAATTTCATCACGATTTTGGAGATGGGAATGTTGGTGACTCTAATCTACTTCTTGACATAATAGGTGTTGAAGCTTAAACCACTTAACCACTCACAAAGAGTAAAATCATTATCTTGTTAGTCTTGTGTGATGTAAGATTCACAAATTTTAATGGTAGTATTTTAAGTTTAATTGAATCTTCACTTTGTAATAGTCCAATCTATTTTGATTATTTTTCAGATTTGTATGTTAAGTCTAATAAACCCTCATATTCTTAAATCTTTAACTTTGAATATCAAAACTAGTGGTTATCAAATCTTTGAAGGTGTTCAGCCCCTAGTTTTGATTTTTAGAAGATATTACAAAGTAACCAAAACCAATATGAATTTTCAGGTCATCAATAGGAGTCTAAAAAATCAAACCATGTTGATTCAATCTAACCAAAATAATGTAAATATTAGAATTCCTAAAACTATTAGGTGGTTTCATATTACTTTGTCTACAAATTAGCTTTTAACCAATGAAAGTCAACCTACTCCAATTGAACGACCAATGGAAGATGTTGATTATATCCAGCAATACATGGATAATACTGTTAAAATTAATTTCTAATCTTCTAGTTCTAATCCTCAAATTAGGGAGTTTAGCTAATCTAGCACTCCTAGGAATTCTTTTTCTAGATCATCTGTTAATAATGATTAAGATCTTAGGATTCAACAATTCGAATAAGAATATTAAAAAATTTAAAAAATAAAAACATTTAAAACTTAAAAGCTTAGCCACCAATTCCCAAGTTAGTCGGCCAATTTTTGATAATAAGACTGAATAATTTGATGAAACAGAATCACCAACCGAATCTGATTTTCAAGGAGCCTTACCTCCTGTCAATCCTCAACTCTTAGTTTTGAATTTAGGCACCCTGAGTCAAGAATACAAGCCTGATTGGGAGGGTTTAACCCAACACATGAAGGACCTAGTCAATCTCAATAGGCGCAATAGGTTTAAGAGATATATGATATGGATTAAAGAAAAATCATATTTGCTGAATGGAAAATGTTCATGCAAGAATTTAGAGTTGATATGTTTTTCTTTGATTATATCAATGATATATATGAAAAGAATATTAAAGTCATTTCTAAGACCAAATGGGTCAAGGAAGACTCCAGCTGGGTGACTGCTAGCCATCACCCACCTGAGAAAATTATAACTAATCATTAAAATTATTTAATCACTGCTTCTCCTTTTAAGATTTCAAAGGAAGAAGAACCCAATAAAAAAGTTGTTAAACAACTAAATTACACTAATCAAAGTTTAATAGTAATAGGAAACTCCTTTAATAAACTTTTCAGATAAAACGTCTTTGAATATTGTTCCTCTCAATAAAAAGATTGATAAAATGTTTTAAGAATTGAAGAATAAATCTGTTGAATAATCCTCTTATGTTAAGGTAATTAACCAAGATAGTAGTTCTAATTCAGAAAGTCATATGTCAGATTCCACCTATGAATCATCTTCAACTATTCATAATATTGATTTTTTTTTTAAAAATAGAAATTAATAAACTGGAAAGGAAATGGCATAAAAGCAAATTCCGCAAGATATTCAAATTACTGATTCTTTTTTAGTTAATCAATTTTCTGTTTCTGTAGAAAAATTATATGAATGGAATATTGATGAACTTTCAGAACAGGAAGTCTTCAATAAATTACAGCACATGGCTATGGTAGCCAACAGTTACATCACCATACACAATTTACCTCACAATGAGGTCATAAAACTTTTAGTTATAGGATTCACAAGAATGTTTCATTCCTGGTGGGAGAAATATCTCACTGAAGAATCTAAAAATTATACCCTTACAGGAATAAAGATTGATGCTGAAGGAACCCTAATTCTTGGAGAGGATCAGAAAATAATGTATGACGCCATTAATACCCTCTTCTACATTATAATTGAACATTTTCATAGGAACGTCAAGTAATGTTACTTCGCGTATCCATGATCAATTAAACAAATCTTAGGTGTCCTACCATAAGTGATTTTGACTGGTACAAAAATATATTTTTGTCCAGAGTAATGGTAAGGGATGATACTAATCAACCCTTTTGGAAAGAAAAATTAATAAATGGCTTACCCAATTTGTTTGTCCACAAAATTAGAACAGTCTTTAGTGATGACCTAAGAAATATAGACTATAATAGTCTCACCTACAGTACAATTATCACTACAATACAAAAGAAGGTCTAAAAATATGTACAGACATGAAAATTAATAAACAAATTAAAAATAAAAAGAGCACTATCAAATATGAATTAGACAATTTTCGTGAGAATACGGATTTCCTGCTATTGCTCCTTCCCAAAAGAATAGGAAAATTTCTCATCTCAATCCTAAAAGAATTTACGAACCTTATAAGAGAAAATTCCACCAAAAAAAAAAATTTGACAAATACTTTTCTAAGAATAAAAATTATTCAAAAAGAAAAGTCAATAAAAATTTTGTTGATAAAGGTAAAATTAAGTATTTTAAATGTGGTTAGAATGGTCATTTTTCCAACACTTTTCAAGTCAAAAATAAAATTAATCAATTAAAAATCTCTGAAGAAGATAAACAAGAATTGTTTAAAATCATAGAATCAATAAATTACTATGAAAGTAGTAATGAAGATTTAGAAGAATTTGAATCATCTTAATCCTCTGAATTAAACTCTTCAAGCTCTGACAATGATTCTCTAAACATCTCTATGAGATATAAAGATAGTTGTTGTAAAAAAATTGTCAATGTTTTGAATAAAAATGAAGAACAAAAAATCTCTTAATTAGTAAAATTGAAAATTCAGCATTAAAACAAGAATGTCTTGAAAGACTTAGGAAGGTAATTTAAAAGAAAGAAACTACTAAGTCTAATAATAATACTGCAAGTCTTTCACAAACTCTTGAAAAATTCAACAAAGTTAAAGAAAAGGAAAAAGAAGTTATTTTACAAGAACTTTAAAAAGAAATAAAGAATATTAAAAATAAAAATAAAAGAACTCAAAGATTTAAACACAAAAGTAACAAAAGAATTAAATCTCTTAAAAATAGAGAATTTAATTAAAAATCATGACTTTCAAGACAACAATCATGGTCACAATGACACTAATACACAACAATAGTCATAATAACTTTCAAGACAACAATCATGGCAAGCCAATAATGAAGACACAAAGTCTAAGATTATAATTATTAAAAAATCTTTGTAATTTATTATTTTTTGTAATTATTGTACTAGTTGTCAAAAAATAAAGCAATTATTTGTTCTTTTACTTTGATTAGTCAAAAGTAGAAATGTAAAATATTTTTATTTTTGTAGAATAGAATAGTGCATGTAAGTGATGGGTTACCGGTGAACTCTACTCTCCTTGTTTATAATTTGGCAGTTTTCTCCCATTTGTTTCTCATAACTTATTTTCACTCTTAACGATTTTGAGAGAAAAACTTGTTTTGAAAACAAAGTTTTCTTCTGACTCCTCATTTTGTAAATCTTTATTCTTCTTTCTTCAACATTAATTAGTGCGGGAGCACTAATTAATTGTTGTCAATTAATTTTCTTTAATCTTGTAAGTTTTAATCTTACTTCTTCAATACAATTTTATTTTCCTTGCATCTTAATATCTTCTCTTTAATTAACTCTTAATTTAAACACAATTCCTTAGTTTAAATGTAATTCCGACTCTTTTAGTATCAGAACCAAAAGTTTCAAGCACTTTCCTTCGCTTTCCTATGTTTATTCAAGCTCAGGCCTTAACTCCCTCAAAAGGGAAACTAAGCCATGTTTTTTCAGCATCCACATAGTGCAACAAGGACTCTCAATTTCAACCATCTCAACCTTCTTCTCCATGACATGACCAAAACCCACCTGCGATCACCCAGGCTGACTCCACTGCTCCCACAACACTTGTGAACGCTGATATTGAGCCATAGGCTGCTTCCTTCATCTCACCATATTTTTTCGATTTTCGCTTCCCCGAGCTTGGTTGGTCGATTTTTACGTGCATTGGCTTTAGAGAACCGGAAACAATGAAGTTGGTGATCAACTTGGATGTTACCGACATGCGTACAACCTTTAATAAGCTTGAGGTTTGGTTGGCTACCGCCGATGGTGATCTTCCAGAGATGTGGCCGAACCGAGTGAGCGTTTCATGTACTATCGGTTCAATTCGTGGGCGTAGTTTGTTCCAGAAACCAGGCTCATTATTTGGCCAGGGATAATCTGTCACACGGTTTGATTGTAAGTAATATACGTAGATTTCTATGTAATTAAGTGTAGCAAAAATGCACAACTTGTGATAAAAGAACTAATTTTTGTAATGAATTAAATTAATCACGTAGAGATCAAAATTTGACTACCAACCTGCATCGTGAGGTTGACTACAAACTCTCCCAGGCGAAGAAATCTAAATGTCCGTTCATCGTCATAATCCATTAGTATAAGCGCTGCACTTTCAAACTTGGAAAGCTCAGTTGTAGTACTGTCGGAGTCTATTTTGCTGGAGCCGGACATGACTCTTGAGCTAAAATGTGTCTCTACTTCAAAGCCATACAAATGATGGAAGAATAAATTACTATTACAGAAAAGTAAAATCAATATGCTCAAAAAACAATTAATTAACATATAAAAACTGAGAAAACTGAATTTTGAGCTATAATTGTTCTAATTTGCAAGTGATATATATTTTGTGTATAAGAATTTGAAAAGTAGAATTACTAAGAAAACAGAATGGAAAATTAGCGAACTTAGTATAGAGCTAAAAAATACGGATAAAATGGACAAAATGAAGAACTAAAAAATACGTTATGAAATGCATATATGGTAAAAAAAATCATAATTCTCACCCATTTGTTGCATTGGTATTGGCTAATACATTTACACTCATTAGATTATTAGATTATGAGTTTACTAATATAACTCTCAAACTTTGGAGAAATTTTCTAGTATTTCTGGAATACTAAATATTCAAATATTAAAGATCATTGAAAAAATTAAACTTTTTAAATCACTTTATCTTCAATTATGATTGTTTAACGATTCATCTCGTTTAACTCATAAATCAATGAAGTTATAACCTAGGAGTTTGTTAAGTAACAATGTTGATGGCATTTCGATCCCCGACAGACTAATATCTATAGTACTTAAATATTAATCTTTGTACTTTATCCATCTTGTCTTATTTTTTTCATCAATGGTAGTTTTAGAGTAATTTTAGATCAACCAAATTATTGATCAAGTTTTGAGTGATCAAGTTATTTGTCAGTAATTTTATAGTTTTATTTATTACTCATTAAGATAATTTGACAAATTAAACCTATAGATTTTCGACACATCACTTGGTCATTTAAATTTTAATAAAGAGTGTAAATAAATAGTTAGTAGTTAGTTAGGTTATAGTTAATATAGTTTAACCTAATCTAACCTATTAATTATATCCGTTTGATATTCTAACTAGCTAATGTATTTGTCTATAAATAGACAACTTAGCATGTAATTATGGTTAATGTTAGTTTCTTAATACAGTAATATACGAAGCTTTCATCTTTACTCGGTTTGCAATTGTTTTACATCATCTTCTTCATTATTCATTCTCTGATTTGGTATCAAAGTTATCAGACGCAAGTCATGGCAGCTAACACTTCTTTAGATAATCCTTTCTCAAATTCTCTTAGCTCAGTGTTGACAATCAAGCTTGATCAAGAGAATTATTTCTTGTGAAAAGCTCAGATCATGCCAGCAGTTATTGGACACGGTCTCGATGAGTTCCTGTTTGGAATAGATCCTCCACCTGCACAAGAAACCAAAGATGAACTCCAAATCCTGCCTATATCAAATGGATAAGAAGTGATCAGTTTCTTCTAAGCTGGATCAGGTCATCTATGACCGAGAGAATATTGGCCTCAATAGCTCATTACAATACTTCAAAGTAATTTTGGGAAGCACTGGAAAGAAATTTTGGCAATCAGTCTAAAGCCAAGATGCTACAGATCAAATCCTAGCTCCAATCAATCAAGAAAAGTAATTCTAATCTAGTTGACTACTGCGATAAGGTTACTTGCAGACAACATAGCGGCAGTAAGTCAACCAGTTAGTGAGCAATGTACTTAGTGGTGAATTTGACTCTGTAATTGTCAATATAATATCAAGAGCTGACCTACTTTCAGTAGAAGATATCCACGCTTTCTTAATGAGCCATGAGTGTATAATTGAGAAACCCAATGCTGAGAATGAGTCAATTGTATAAGTCTGAGCAAACATGGTCACCAATATTGGAAACAAAAGAAAGTTAAACAATAATGGAATGAGTGAGAATAGATAGAATCAAGGAAATTTTGGCAGAGGTAATAATGGTGGTCGAACAGGTGGCTATGGAACAGTGGATCAAGGCTTATATGCCAAGTTTACAATCATGTTGCCTATACAGTTGC
Source organism: Datisca glomerata (assembly GCA_003255025.1). Classification (NCBI taxonomy): domain Eukaryota; kingdom Viridiplantae; phylum Streptophyta; class Magnoliopsida; order Cucurbitales; family Datiscaceae; genus Datisca; species Datisca glomerata. The sequence continues at coordinate 15,476 of QANY01009840.1, forward strand.
AGTATGTTACTATAGGTTTGATAGGAACTGGAACTTGAGCTCAAATAGTACTCAATCTTCAAGTAACCAGGCAAACAATGTAACAGTTCCCTCAGCCTATATTGCAACACCTGAAATGATGAATGATCCAGCATGGTATGCAGACACTGGAGCCACAAATCATGTTACTAGAGAACTTGAATCTTGTTGCTGAATAAGTGTCTCCAAATTTACTAAGGACAATAATGTATTTCTTAAATTTTACCCTTAATGTGTTTTGGCTAAAGACATACTCATGGTAGAGCTGCAGCTCAAAGGCCAACTTAAATATGGTTTTACATGCTCGGCTGGCCAGTGAGAGAAAGAATATCTAGTTTAACCTGTAATTTGTACATCAAACAGAATTATCCCTATATGCTTAGATTAATGTCTTACAATTCTGATTCTAGCTTCGATGTTTTCAATTCTTTCTGTTCAAACTCTATTACACCTTTTAGTTCATCTCTAATCATGTCAAATACAAAAACTTCTGTTTGTAAAATAAGTGTAATGATAGCCAGTTTACATGCAATAAACCTATTGTTTTCATTACTTCTATTAACTTTGATTTGAATGTACGGCATAACAAGCTAGGGAAACCCTCTATAAAGGTTTTAGCTTAAGTTCTTAGAGAGTGTCAAGTGGCTCATAGAAAAAAGAATATAGAATTGTGTAATTCATGTTAGTATGGTAAGAGTCCCAAACTGTCATACCCTTCATCTCAAACAAAGACTTTGAAGCCCTTAGAAATCATACATACAGACCTCTGGGCCCTTCCCCTACACCCTCCCTTGAAGGATTTCAACATTATATCATCTATGTAGATAATTTCAGTAGGTTCACATGGATATACCCTTTAAAATCCAAATCTGACGCCTTCAAAATTTTCATTATTTCCAAAATCATGGTAGAAAAATAGCTCCATTCTACTATTAAAATTATTCAATAAGACTAGGGAGAATATCGAGCTTTTAAACAGTTTATTATGTCAAATGGGGTAGTTTTTCGTCACTCTTGCCGACACACTTATAATCAGAATGGTAGAGCAGAGAGGACGAACAGGCATATCACTAAAACTGGCATTACACTCCTACCCCCGCTAGCCTTACCCTTCTCCTTTTGGTGGCATGCCTTCTCCACTGCCATATACATGATTAATAGGATGCCAACTGTAGTTCTTAATAACACTTCAACCTTGCATAAATGCTTTTTAACCAAACCAGATTACTCATTTTTTAAAAGCTTTGGATGTTCTTGCTTCCCTCGCTTAAGACCATATAATGCACATAAAATTGAGTTTATATCTTTGATGTGCATTTTCATACATTATTCCACTTATCACAAAGGCTAGAAATGTTTGCATCCCTCTGGCAGAATCTACATTGCCCGAAATGTAGTGTTTAATGAATTGTCTTTCCCTTATTCAACTATCTTAATTCAAAATGTGCATCAAAATAATCACTGTCATACATCTGTACCACATGTTTTTCTTGTTTCTATTTTTTACACTTCCAGGTACAATTCTGAACATCATAATTCCTCACACTCATTGGCTCAAACATGTACAAACTCATCTTCAGGGTATGTGCCTTTACATCAACAACTTGGGAGTATATCTCAGCCAATTCCTGATCACATAATTGTTCCTCAGCTTGTTTCACACAGTTCATCCACTTCAAGTCCTTTTATGCCTACAACCAACAACAGATCACTTACTGATCTGATGCAAACACATCAAGTGCATATCTAGTCAATTTTGTCAAACCTATTGATATGGAATCAAACAACTCATCCCTTATACCAGTACAATCTGTCCAAACTCAACACCTTCCTCTCACCAAACATCCCATGCTTACAAGGTCCATAAATGGAATTTCCAAGTCCAAAGCTCTAATTACTCAAATGGAAGAAAGCAATGGAGAATGAGTATCATGCCTTACAATATAACAAAACACGGGAGTTAGCTCCATTTGACAATTCCATGCACTTAGTAGGCAACAAGTGGATTTTTAAGCTGAAGGCATATCCAACTAGACAAATTCATAGGTACAAAGCACGCATTGTTGCTAAAGGCTTCAATCAGTAGCCTGTGATTGACTCTAGTGAGGCATTCAGTCATGTTATGAGGTAAACTACCCTTAGAATTGTCTTCTCTATTGTTGTCAATCTTGATTGGGAGATTAGACAGTTAGATGTAAATAATGCATTTCTCAATGGAATACTTAGGAGACTATTTTCATGGCTCAACCCGATGGGTTTATTGATCACAGAAGGCAATCCTATGTGTGAAAACTTAGAAAAGCACTCTATATCCTTAAACAACCTCCACGTGCATGGTATGATTGCTTGAGAACACATTGCTGAAGTGGGGTTTCATTAATTCCAGGCCTGATAACTCCTTATTTGTGTTACAACATTAACATAAAATAATTTACTTTCTAGTTTATGTAGACGATATTTTGATCACTGGAAATGATAAAGTCTTAGTAACTCAGATTGTTCAGAAACTTAACAAAGTCTTTGCTCTTAAAGACTTAGGTTTTCTCCATCATTTCTTGGGCATTAAAGCCATAAGGACCAGCACTGGTTTACTTTTTACACAAAATTAATTCCAGGTCTGATAACTCCTTATTTGTGTTACAACATCAACATAAAATAATTTACTTTCTAGTTCATGTAGATGATATTTTGATCACTGGAACCGATAAAGTCTTAGTAACTCAGATTGTTCAGAAACTTAACAAAGTCTTTGCTCTTAAAGACTTGGGTTTTCTCCATCATTACTTGGGCATTAAAGCCATAAGGATCAGCACTGGTTTATTTTTTACACAGACTAAATATATTGAAGAATTTTTGTCTCGAGCAATCATGAGTATAGCCAAACCGTGTATTACTCATGCATCTGCTTCACTAAAGTTTAGCAGTAAAAATGGTCACCTCATTGATGATGCTACTAAACACAGAAGCATTTTAGGTGCTCTTCAATACCTCACACTCACTCGCCCATAATTTACTTCATAGTAAACAAACTGAGTCAGTTTGTTTACTCTCCCACCACTGTGCACTAGTAAGCATGTAAACGTGTGTTACAATACTTGAAAGACACTTGTTATAAAGGTTTGCTTCTAACACCATTCTCACAGAAACCTACCATTGTGGCATATTCAGATGCTGACTGGGCCAGTGATGTGGATGGTCGAAGGTCAACATGAGGTTATGCTATCTACTTAGGTGACAATTTAGTATCACCGCAGCCAAGAAATAAGTAATCTCTTGTTCTAGTACAGAGAGTGAATACAGAAGTTTGGCCAACACCGCAGCTGAGATATCATGGATCCAATACCTCTTATTCGAGCTTCATGTTCAATTGACTACCACACCTATTATTTGGTGTGACAACATGGGAGCTTCTTTAATAGCAGCAAATCCAGTGGATAATGCTCGCACGAAGCACATCGAGATTGACTTACATTTTCTACAAGATAGAGTCTTATGTTAATAACTTGATATACGATTTGTTCCATCATCAGAGCAAGTAGCGGATATTTTCACTAAGGCACTCTCAACAAATCAATTTGATAATCTTGTCTCCAAGCTCAAAGTGGTGAAATCCCTTTTTCACTTGACGGAGATAATAGAGAGTGTGCAAATAAACAGTTAGTAGTTAGTTAGGTTATAGTTAAACCTAATCTAACCTACTAATTGTATCTGTTTGATATTCTAACTAGCTAATGTTTGTGTCTATAAATAGATAGCTTAGGTTAAAATTATGGTTAATGTTAGTTGCTTAATACAGTAATACACAAAGCTTTCTTATTCACTCTGTTTGCCCATGTTTTACATCATCTTCTTCCTTTTTCATTCTCTAATTAATCTTAGTAAAAAAAACTCGGTCAGCGTAGAATTATTCTTAGTTTTAATCATGTGATTCTTTATTTTACTAAACCCGAGTAATAATTAATTAACAAATAAAAACTGGGAAAACTGGAATTTGTGCTGTAATTGTGCTATTTTGCTAATGACTGGTTTGAAAATTAGAATTAGCTAAGAAATAGATGCAATTTATCAATATAGGATTATTCAATTTGACATTTGCATTGTATTAAAAGAAAATAAGAGAAATGAAAATTGTAATTACCTAGAGAGTGAGGAATTTTCTTAAGGCACTCACTACAATAATAGAGAGAGAACAATATAAAGAGAGAGAGAGAGATCAAGTATGGCATGTAACGTGTCATTGGGATTTTTTTTTCAAAATTATATTATAAATTCTGAGAGAAATTAAGGAATATGACTCGCACCCACAATCTCTAAAATATGAGTGTGGATGCTTAACCAACTACGACAATCCAATTTGTCGTGTCATCAGAATCTTCAGTGTGCATGTTGTTTATATAGTATGTTATAAAAATGCATATATGGTAAAAAAAATCAATTATAATTTTGTTCCATTTGCTGCAATGCCATTGGCTAAAAATTTAAATTTACATAGAAAATTTTGAAACTTCTTGCAAGTATTAAGAAAATTTTCGGTACTCCTGTAATAAGGTGTTTAGTGGCAATTGAAACATTAAAGGCCTGTTGGGAAACCTGATTTATAAAAAGTTTTTATTTTTAAAAAACTCAAAACTCAAAATAGAGAAGAGAGAAGAAAGATTGCTTCTCTCTGTCAGAGAGCTTTTTCTCTCTTTTCGAGAGCTTGAGCCCGACCTTCGTGAGTGGATTTTTTTTCAATGGAAGAAGTAGAAAATCAGTACATAAAATTCGTTGATATATGCTCGATTCACAAATAAGGCACCGAAAAAAAAATCGTTTGGAAGGGTACCATTTCTAAAAGCCGGTTTCAAAAAATTTCTGAAACTTTGAAAACGTAGGAAAATCAGTAAAAACTTCAGAAAGAGGTAACACGAAAAATCCAATAAAAACCATCCCCTTGTTAGGTACCACCGACAGAAATCGCGATTGCAAAGATGACTCGCGCCGCACGAGCCCCAGCTCGTCTGTTAACTGGAAGATCCGCGCTGCAAACGACGTCGATGTTCATGATTTAAAGAAACAAAGTAAAACAGAGGATGAGAAAGGTGTGGTTTTGTTGGGTATGGTGGTGGGGGAAAGCAAATGTATGGATTTGTGAGTAAGATGGAGAGATGAGTGTTGAATATGTTTGTGGATTTGTTAGATAGAAAGATGAATTTGTGAGTCAAATTGAGATATGGTTATTGAATCTGGTATTGGTTCTCGTGAGGATGAGAGAAAGAGATTATTAGCGAGACGAGTGGTGATTTGATAAATTTAATTAAGAAAATATATTTTTTAGATAAAGTAAAAAAAATAACTTTTAAAAATTATTAACAATTTTCTAAACAATTACCAAACAAATTTTTTTCTACACGTTTTTTAATAAAAGATTCTCTCTAAATAATTTTTAAGAAACTTTTTATAAAAACATTTTTAAGCAGACTCTATTAATTAATCTCGTTGACTATGAAAGTCTGATTAGGAATAAATATAAAGTGATGAACAAAAGACGATCCAAGTCAAACTAAGTTGGATAAATTAAAAGCGATGTCGACAATACACATGATTTTAAGTCATAAATTTTAAGGCATGAGCTTGCCAACTTTTTTTTGAGTTAGAAAGATAGATTCCATATAGAATTTATGAATGGCATAATTAGTGCTTGCGAAGTAGATTATGAACGTCATCAACGCCAAAGAAAACTCATTGTTTTCCATCAAGGGTTCAAAATACTTGTGATGGGAGTGTACAAAAACGTAACGTGTAGTAATATTCGATTCGGTCAGTTAGTAAGATAATTTTATAATCGAACAGAATTAATCGACTTTCTATAAATTCAAACCGAACCGATTATAATAAACCTAATTGTAATCGGTTCGGTTCAAAAACTTCAGCATCTAACTTCAATTTCTAAATTTCTAACTTGAGAACCTAACCGAGAAATTTTCCAACTTCATTAAGAAACAAGAGAGGGTTTCTTGAGAGAGAGAGACAGAGAGGTGCTTGAGAGAGATAAAGAGAAGTGCTTGAGAGAGAGAGTGAGAGAGACTATGTCAATTTGAGAAGGTAGAATGTGAGTTAGTAAGTTTGGAGGCGTGAGGTGATAATGGCATTTGGATTTTTGGAGATTATAATAATAATAATAATAATAATAATAATAATAATAATAANAAAAATCGGTTATTAACTACTTCAGTTCGGTTCGGTTCACCAATTTTTTGCACACCCCTAATTGAGGAGGTATAGAATGATAAACACACTACCATGAAAAGTAATTCGAGTTAAAATAGAGTAATATAATGAATTTATAGAAACATGGATTTGCTTAATGTATATAAAGCGACTAGCTAATAATGAGAACAAATATATTTTACGATGATAACTTAAACAAAGTATTAAATATTAATTCAAAGAATTTCTAATAGTTCATAGAAATTTTTTAATTGTCCTTCATACATGTTAAGATTAAATATTTTCATATGTTAAGATTAAATATTAAATTAAATTAGTGATGACACTCTTAACTTTAGGGATAATATTATCTAAACCATTTTTAAATTAGTTATATAATGTATCGAATAATAATTCAATAAACTTCGTGTAATTTTTTAATTTACTTCTTATATTATTTTTGTTAAATTGTATTATTGTCATAGGAATGACTAGTTGAAGTGCGTGTAAACCCAAACATCTTACCTTAAAACAGAAAAAATCACTTATTATAACTAATTTTGAAACTACATGTGAAATAGTTTTCATAATACTCATACTCATTACTAAAAAGTACACTACTAAAACAATACTCATTACTAAAAAGTATCTTTGATTATATATATTAGTTGACATGGCCTATCTTCAGCTACCATGGCTTCTTAAGGATTATGCTTATGTAATACAATTAGTCTAGCTCTTATTTAGTTAAGGGGTAACTATTTCTAGTTACATAGTTTGTTTACAGCCTTTACTCTTTCTCTATATATATTGTAACAATTGTAACTTGTAAGAAAAAGAGGAAAGTAAATAGAATGTATTCTTCTCAATTCTTGTTTGTTATCATGATATCAGAGTCGTGATTAGATAAAGTCTTCAATGGCACTGGATCCTCCTCATCTTCTTCTTTATCTTCATCTCTTTCAAGAAACACTTCAGCTTCTCATTCTCCAATCTTGCTTCTTTCTAACATTTGCAAGATAATTTCTATGAGACTCGATTCTAGCAATTTTATTTTGTAGATATTTCATATCTCTATGATTCTTAAAGTTCACTCTATTTATATATTTGTGGATGGATCTATTGTTTCCCTGAGAAATTTAGTAGAAATGATAAAGGTGAGTTTATTACCTCCATTAACCCTAATTACGAGTCTTTGATCATTCAAGAATCTCCCATGACCTTAACCAATGTAAATTTATCTCATTCTACACTATCCTATGTTGTGGGATGTTAAACTGCACAAGAAGTCTGAAATTCTCTTGATCATCACTTCTCTACTAACGTTGGGTCGAATATTTTACAACTCAAATCAGAACTTCTCTGACTATCTCTCAAATGGGAAAATGAAAATGTAGATACATTGTGCTCAATATCAAGAACTTTTTGAGATGTCACTTTTATAATTGTTGATGATGAAGATATCCTTATTCATATATTGAATGGTTTTTCTCGTAAATCTATTGCCTTTAAGACTTCAATTCGGTCATATCCTTTAACTTCAGAAGAACTATAAGCCTTTATGAAAGTTGAGGAAGCATTTTATGTAGTTCCACCTGCTCCTCCTCCTCCTCATACTCATTACTAAAAAGTATCTTTGATTAGATATATTAGCTGACATGGCCTATCTTCAGCTACCATGGCTTCTTAAGGATTCTGCTAATGTAATACAGTTAGTTTAGCTCTTATTTAGTTAAGGAGTAACTATTTCTAGTTACATAGTTTGTTCACAGCCTTTACTCTCTATATATATATTATAACAATTGTAGCTTGTAAGAAAAAGAGGAAAGTAATTAGAATGTATTCTTCTCTATTCTTGTTTGTTATCATGATATCAGAGTCACGATTAGATAAAGTCTTCAATGGCACTGGATCCTCCTCATCTTCTTCTTTATCTTCATCTCTTTCAAGAAACACTTCAGCTTCTCATTCTCCAATCTTGCTACTTTCTAACATTTGCAAGATAATTTCTGTGAGACTCGATTCTAGCAATTTTATTTTGTAGAAATTTCATATCTATGTGATTCTTAAAGCTCACTCTCTCTATATATTTGTGGCTGGATCTATTGTTACCCTGAGAAATTTAGTAGGAATGATAAAGGTGAGGTTATTGCCTCCATTAACCTTAATTACGAGTATTCGATCATTCAAGAAGCTCCCATGACCTTAACCAATGTAACTTTATCTCATTTTACCCTATTCTATGTTGTGGGATGTTGAACTTCACAAGAAGTCTGAAATTCTCTTGATCATCAGTTCTCTACTAATCTTGGGTCGAATTTTTACAACTCAAATCTGAACTTCTCTTACTATCTCTCAAATGAGAAAATGAAAATGTAGATGCCTTGTGCTCAAGATCAAGGACTTTTTGAGATGTCACTTTTATAAATGTTGATGATGAAGATATCCGTATTCATATAGTGAATAGTTTTCATTGTAAATCTATTACCTTTAAGACTTCAATTCGGTCATATCCTTTAACTTCAGAAGAACTATAAGCCTTTATGAAAGTTGAGGAAGCATCTTATGTAAATCCTCCTCCTCCTCATACTCATTACTAAAAAGTACACTACTAAAACAATACTCATTACTAAAAAGTATCTTTGATTAGATATATTAGCTGACATGGCCTATCTTCAGCTACCATGGCTTTTTAAGGATTCTGCTGATGTAACAGTTAGTTTAGCTTTTATTTAGTTAAGGAGTAACTATTTCTAGTTACATAGTTTGTTTATAGCCTTTACTCTTTCTCTATATATATTGTAACAATTGTAGCTTGTAAGAAAAAGAGGAAAATAATTAGAATGTATTCTTCTCTATTCTTGTTTGTTATCATGATATCAGAGTCACGATTAGATAAAGTCTTCAATGGAACTGGATCCTCCTCATCTTCTTCTTTATCTTCATCTCTTTCAAGAAACACTTCAGCTTCTCATTCTCCAATCTTGATTCTTTCTAACATTTGCAAGATAATTTCTATGAGACTCGATTCTAGCAATTTTATTTTGTAGATATTTCATATCTCTGTGATTCTTAAAGCTCACTCTCTTTATACATTAGCTTTAAGGTGTAACCATTGCTAGTTAGTTTGTTTACAGCCTTTACTCTTTCTTTATATATTATTGTAATTACTGTAGCTTGTAAGAAAAACAGGAAAGTAATAAGAAAATCTTTTCAATTCTTGTTTGTTATCAATATATACTCGTTGCTTCCAAATATTAACGTAAAAAACAATTTGTTACATTTTCCTAGTTTTCATCATATTCTATGTGTGGTTGGATATACTCCATCTCCATGCTTTCGAACATTAAAACTAACAGTTTATTTTTTTTCTAATTTTCACTAGTTTTCAACATCACGTTTTCAGTAATCCTTCCCTTTGGAAGATCTGCAATCTTTACTTCAGAAGAAGAAAAATTGAACTAATCTGGCGTAAAAGATCAATTTAGCTCACATTCATTTGCAAGTTCCATTAGTTCCCTTCTGGGCCTGCATAGTGCAGATCAACAGCCCATTGCAATTGTTTCTATCAAATTCATATGCCATTGAAGGAAGCACATGAAAAACTTGCCTGCTAACCCAAAGAAAGTGGGAAAAGCCAGAGTAGAGATTGATTTTATTTGTACATTAACCTAAACTTCTTCATTCTTCTAGTTAAGTTTTGGAGAATTAATCATGAACTTCGTTCAATTTTTCATCTCAATCTCCTTCACTTGTGCATGAGGTAGTGAATACGAACCACGGATAATTTAATCTTATCAGCTAAATCCAAACGTAAAATGCGGTCAATTTCCTCAGAACAAAATTGCATATTTCGTAATTCTATTTTACTGAGAATGATGAGGCTGACCATAGTACACCATTCCCGGCGGCTGAAGTGGCCGGAAACTAGGGGGTGCAGGTGGTTGCTGAGTTAAAGCCATGGGTTGAGTCATTTGCATCATCTGCTGAGTCAAAGGCGGCACCACCATGGGACTCACCATATGTGGCGGTGGTGGTACAGGGGGTAAGTGCGGAATACTACCATAACCGTATGGATTTAATACTCCTGATGGCTGTTGCATATATTGTTGATACTGTTGGGGTGCCAAAACGGATTGATAATTCTGGTGAGCTGTAATCGGCCGTACAGAAATAAAACCGTTGTGATCTGAAACTGGGAGAGAGTTCTCAGTTGATGCACTTACTGAAGTGGAAGTAAATGTAGTAGACGGTGTACTGGTCTTTGTTAGACCAGTATTCTTGGCTTCTTCTAAGGCAAATGTGGAAAGAACTGATGTCATTATCATTTGAGAGGAGCTAGAAGCGGCTAGTCTGTCTGCTACCTCAGCTGCGATTGCTGCGGCAGATTTCTTAGAATCAATGGGTGGAGTAGTTAGACTTGAAGGTTTCCATACGTAATCTTCATCGTCCAGCCGCTTCCGTATATTGCTGGCTTCCTCTGCTTGCGCCTGAGCCACCTACAATTGGTAGATGAAAGAAGTGTGACTGAATGTAAAATTTATTTTGAGAGATATAAAAATGGCCTAAAATGAAGCCTGGTTTGCAAATAATAAAGGATCATCTCAAACTACTTGAGCAACAAACTTACTAAGGAATCAATGTAAGAACAATAAACTCCATTCGTAAACTAACTGTTACACAAAAAGTTCAAAACTAGCTAATTGAGATTGTTGTAATGAATTTTACTGTACAACTGATGTTTACTGGATCAAAGTAGAGGCATATATCATCCTAAATGCTAAAGAACTTTTAAAGCTGAGTAAACCCACAATTATTTAGGAAATTTCTTTCTTTTGATAGGATGAACAAACCACGTTTTCTTACACATTACAGTAACAAACACTAGCATCTTAATACATTAAATTATCATTTTGCACACCAGATTTATGTACAGTGTTCAACAACTCAAACGAAAATGTGGAAACAGGAAAAGAAAAAACATTGTCACTACATTTAGAGGAGTGTATACCTGCATCTGAGTTCGGACATTTTCTAGTTCCGACTCCTGAAAATTTTTATAAACAATTCACGACATTTTCAGTTTGCAACAAATAGAATCAGACGCATGATGCAATTAAGAGAAAGTAGAAAGCAGAGAAAATAATGCTATACTCAGGTACCTGGTTATGGAGAGCTTCTTTCAACTGAGATACAAGGGCTACCCTAGTAGCTTCAACTGATTTAAGTTTCTCAATACACTGTTTTAAAAGACTCTCTTCCTCCTCCAATTCTTTTGCCCAACTTTTACGCTTGGGATCTTTTGCTGATGAAAAAAGAATGAGAACTTAATCTCGCACCAATTTTCCCTTAAAATAGCTAAACAGATCCTATTATCATCCAAATAACTTTTTTAAAAGAAACATCTACAACAAAAATTGTAACTTCAATAGTTTATTGGCTTACCATTGGGACAAGCAATGTCAACATCTTTTTCAATCTTCCTAACACGTTGGACTGCAGTCTTGCATTTATTCATCTCTGTGTCTTCACTGGGATGCTCACTAAGCACCAAGTGAAATGCTGATACAATTTTTTCAGCTGCACTACCAATGGACAATTTCTGCATTCCAAGGATGATATACAAACAAGGAGAATAAGACAGGCAGATAGACAGACAGAGAGAGAGAGAAGTGAAAGAAGAGACAAGGTCAGGTCGTGATCCTCACCGTTCTGATAGAGCGTGAATCCCTTTTAACAATTCTCACAGACCGTGACCTTTTCTTGCCGAATTCTAAGGGTGCAGGCACTTCTTCACCAAATATTATAGCTTTAAGACTTTGCGCACGGGACCCAAAAACTCTCCTCTGTTCCCAAATATCAACCTATCAACATGCACTAGTTTAATAAATTCAGAAGGGAAAGTGTGAACAAAATGACATACTAGGGCTTTTAAGAACTACCCTTTGCTCTTTTATCATTAGTGATTGGGTGGCTGCTTGTATACACTAATTCATTTTTTTTGGGTGTTGGGCCAGGATTTCTTATCGTCCGAACCATTTCTAGTAATTATTTTCTTCTTAATACAAATCTTGGTTTTAAGAGAAGTGTGAACAAAATGACATGCGGTGTTTTTGCTTCACTATAGCCAACTTTTTGCATATAGTCCAGAGCTTTCAGGGGATGGGCGTGGTGGACTTAGCTGTGGAAATCCATTATGAAACCCAAGTTTCAATCTAAGTAAAATTAACTACGAGTTAGGACATGATGTCTACTTGGCACCTACTGATAAATAAGTATGCATAGTCAATCCCATCACAAATTATTGTGATTAGAAGAAAGGTAACAATGCGGAACTCACCAGTCTAGAGACTACATTCTTCCCATGATCATCGGCCTTCTCAAGGACATCTTTAAGTGCTTCTGGAAGAACCTTCCAGAACTCCGAAACAAATTCATTTCCTTTACGCTTGCTATTCTGTAGAATGTCATTCGCAAGATACAAAAGGGGGACTTTCTCAGTCATCTGCGAACGATGGAATTGTTTCTCCCATGTTGCAACAACCAGTTCTGCTTTACTCCGATGAAATATACACCAATGTGATAAAGCTATATGTAAAGGTTAAGGTAACATAGCTACTGTATAACCAATTATGCGATAAGCATCTCCACAAACATACACATAAACACAGAAACTGGAGAATAAAAGTATATACAACGAAGTAAGACAGCATTCACAATGACACTCATGAATCAAGTACGACTTAAATCTAGAACATGGGGTAAAATTAGCTAATACAAAGTAGGCTAAAATCAAAGTTGGCAAAGAACAAACTTTATGTCAAAGCATGTCAACATTCTTGACAGCTGCTATGAGATAAGGAAATGTGACTCAGTAACATTGAATACTCAGATTCCAATATAATGCAATAATAAAATTCCAAAAAAAAAAAAATTGATGCAAAGAAAAACTTCTGTGACAATCCAATCATTAATTAAAAGCAGAACAGTACAGGCAAATTACTAATTCTATCACAAATCAATACCAAGAAGTTTAAACACCGGATCCAATCAACTATAAAAATTGAACACTGTCCAGCGCATCCCACACTAGCCAGACCCTCAAAAAAAAACACAAAAAATAATTGCTCAAGTAACTCTTGAAAAAGGATACTTTCAATACATTGCTGGGTGCTATTGAGCTTGGAAAGCTTATCTGCGAGTATCTGCTCGCTGAATACACTATTCATCCCACCACCAAAGTTTCCAGGGTGAGCTTCTACCCCAAAATGATAAATAAGAGAAACCCTAGAACACTGCAATCTATGAAGCCAATACTTTGGACTTCGACAAGCAAAAATCCAGCATTACGATGAATCCAAGAGTTTGGAAACCCAAAGAATCACTCAACTTTCACCAACAACGACCAAAGCATTAAACTTGACACCCCAAAATCAAGGCACAATAAGCGCCAATGGCGAACCAACGGGATTGCTCAGAAAACTTGGATTTCTCTCACAATTGCAATTACTGCAAACACTAAAGCCCTAATGTCAAGAACCCTCGAAACAAAGACCCGGAAACGATTACGTAATGATAATTTAAATGAGGCCGCAGAGACGAGGAGGTTTTGAGATATCGAAAAACACAGATTCAGGTTGCGGTTGGACTAAGCAAGAGTTGCTAAGAAAGAGTAGCTCGAACTTCCGAAACCCTAGAACTGTTTTCTCTTTCAGGGAAGAGAAAGTAGAGGGAAAGTAAGTTTTGGAGCAGAAAAATGGAGGAAAGTTGTGGATTGAGAAAGACGAGAGAGAGAGAGAGAGAGAGAGGGAGAGAGAGAGAGAGAAACGGTGCGCATTGGTTTTAGTTTAAGGATAAACCATGTCTAACGTATCAGCGCCGTTGGTTTTATTTTAAGGATCAGATCTGCTATTACCTAGAAAAACTAATTTTTTATTACTAGAAATTTTACTGAGCTGTGCTGCTTTTTTTCTTTTTTTAAACTGTTCTATTTCTAGTAGACTTTTAAAAACTGGATTAACAATTCAGAACAGTCTAAACAAGAAGCAAATCCACTCATATTGGGAGATTCAACCTGAGAGGTTCTATTAATGGAAAGATTTATGTAGTTTGTTTTATAGATTTAACAAATTATCTCTTGTTCATTCAAATATAAAGTAATCTACTTTCGTCTAAATAATAGAGGATACGATTGTTGCTACTCTTTCTCTCGGTAAGATCCATCCACTTCATATCACACCTCAATTTTATTTTCCCATGACATTATATTCTCAGTTCATAAGATCGTAAATCACATTTATTACAAAGAAATTTTTCTATAATAATATCCCTACCTTATCGTCATTAGTTGACAAAAATATGGCAATGACAGGTAGTGGATATGAGAAGTTGCCTTCATTTTGCTAAACAAGACATATAGACTGATAGTTAGAATATCATACTTATTATCCATAAACTTCGATGCAGGTGGAAGAGGGAGCAGCCTCTCCCTTACTTGAGGTTGATTGGAGGACAAAGGAGGCAGAGGTTGAAGAGAATGTGGTGGCGGTGGGAATGTGGCGCCATTTGGAGGCCAGTGCAGGCTAAACTTGAGAATCAAATGGTTAAACGGTTTACTTTATTTCTCAAGGTCAACATATGCACTTGGTGATAAACATAACCATGCTATTACTATTACACCAATATCAGTATGAGAGATTTTGATCCCTCTTGTTGGGGTTATGTTGGGTTGATCTGGAAATTTGAGATATGTAACAAAGTTATAAATCAACTCAACATAAAGTAAAAAAAAATAGTATGATGTGAACTTTTTTTATTTTTTTATTTGAATAGGCCCTAGATCAAACAATGTTGGAGAGAAAAGAAGAAGAGAAGAAAAATCAAAAAATGATTGAAAATTGAATGAAAGTGTGTGATGTGAAATAGAGTGAGAATTTATCCCACATTAAAACTCAGGGATAGAATGTTGAGTTTATAAACTCAATATTCATGCCTTGGGGAACCCCAAGGGGCACCCCACATTTTGTGGGGAAAAGAAAACCTAGATGGTACATGGTCCTCCCTTCATGGTCGGATAGTTCGGTACGGTCAAAAGACTTATTTTTGAATAAATTTTCTTTGATATATTTGGAGAGTGATTTACTTGGAGAGGAAGTAAATATCTCCAAACAGAATCTGTAATTATCTGCAGAAGATAATTAAAATATCTCCATTATCCCACAATATCTTCAAGTTTGGCTTGCTCTCCAAGCTAAAAACATTATATATAGAATAGGGCATCATTAGCTTCGTTTTTATAGAAGAAAAACATGAACACAAAAGCATCATGCATATTGAGAGAAATACAAAGGAGTTCTGTGAGGGTCAGAGTAATCGGTTGCTGTACTCTGGTTTAGATCGTTGTATCATGCAGAGACGATTCGTCGTAGTCTCCAAGCACCCTGTGGAGGACGATTGTTGTCTTTAGGACATTGCTTTCGAGCAATCCTCGATCTACATCATATTTTCCGTTCTTAATTTGCTGTAATCGTTTTTCCGTTTTATTTGTTTATTAAATCAAATAAATTTTACTGTAATCGTTTCTGTTGTAATTAAGTTGTAATCGTCTCATATTTCCTTGTAATCGTTGGCTAATGAAAGCATCTTATTCCATCTCTACACACAACAATCTAAATACAATATTCATGGAACAATCTGCTGGGATCAAAACTCTGCACGCTGAAAGACCAGAAAAATTCAAAGGGGACGACTTCAAACAATGGCAACAGAAGATGATCTTCTATCTGACCACTCTCAATCTAGCACATATGCTGATGGGCGATATTCCTCCTGTACCGATGGAAGGACAATTGAACGAACTCGCATCTGCACGGGAAGCCTGGATCCATTCAGTTTTCCTTTGCCAAAACTATATCTTGAATGGCTTGGTAGACACCCTCTACAACGTCTACTCGTCATTTAAGACGGCAAATGAACTGTGGCAAGCCTTGAAAAAGAAATACAAAATGAAGGATGCTGGGACGAAGAAATTTATCATCGGAAAATTCCTGAAATACGAGATGGATGATAAGAACATGGTAATCAGTCAAGTGGAGGAGTTACAGATCATCTTCAATAACATGAAGGTCGAGGGTATGATCGTGAATGAACCGTTCCAAGTCGTGTCCATCATCGAGAAGCTGCCGCCGTCATGGAAGGACTTCAAGAATTATTTGAAGGATAAACGTAAGGAGCTCATCATGGAGGATCTGATTGTTCGATTGAGGATAGAGGAGGACAACCAGAAAAATGAAAAGAAAGCGATGTGGGCAACCTACGGAATGAAAGCTAATGTGGTAGAAGGAAACAAGTCCAATTCACCAGACAAGAAAAGGAAGATATCGACGAGCAATGCTCAAAAAGGTAATTCAGATAAACACATTAAGGGCAGTTGTTGGGTGTGTTGTAAAGCCGGACATAGAGCAAAGGACTGTCGGTTTAAGAAAGATCAAAACGATGGTAACCAAACCCATAACAGCGGGAAAACGAACCAAGAAAATATGATAGAGATAGATGATCTCTGTGCAATGATTTCTGAGATCCATATGGTCACTGACGCCAAGGAATGGTGGGTCGACACTGGTGCTACGAAGCATGTGTGCAGTGACCGAATCATATTTTCAACCTATGCTGAGGTTGATAAAGATGAGGTTCTCTATATGGGGAACGCCTCAGAAGCTACTGTTAAGGGAAATGGAAAGGTTGTGCTGAAATTCACATCCGGGAAACAACTTACTCTCCTAGACGTCCTGCACGTGCCTGAAATTCGTAGAAATTTGGTTTCAGGATCTCTTTTATGTAAAAGTAGATTTAAGTTGTCTTTGATGCTGGCAAGTTTATTCTGACTAAGGGAAGGATGTTTGTTGGGAAAGGTTATAGCTTTGATGGTCTTTTTAAACTTAATGTATCCTGCTGTAACTCCTGCAATTATTAATAATAATTATGTTGTTTCTTCCGTTTATATTGCTGAACTTTCTAATATTTGGCATGCTAGATTAGGTCATGTTAATTTTCATTTCTTACAACGTATGATTAATTTAGAACTTCTACCTAGATTTAACTTAGAAAAATGAAATAAATGTGAAATATGCGTAGAATCTAAATTTGCAAGAAAATCATTTAAATCTGTAGGGAGAACAAATGGCCTACTTGATTTAATACATAGTGATTTATGTGATTTAAAATTAACTCCTAGTAGGGGAGGTAGAAAATATTTTGTTACATTTATTGATGATTTCAGTAAATATTGCTATGTATATCTGCTTCATTCGAAGGATGAGACTTTGGATATGTTTAAGACATATAAGTCTGAAGTTGAAAAAACAACTTGATAAACATATCAAAGTACTTAGATCTGACCAGGGTGGAGAATATGACTCCACCATGCTGTCTGAATTCTGTGCTCTATACGGAATTGTGCATCAGATTACAGCACCTTACACGCCTCAACAGAATGGGGTGGCTGAAAGAAAAAATAGAACTCTGAAAGATATGGTGAACTATATGTTGAACAGTTCTAGATTACCCCCAAATTTGTGGGGGTAGGCCTTGCTTACAGCAAACACTATACTTAACAGGATTCTATGGTCCTTTTATGATTGAACAAAAGCCGGGCAAAGTGGCTTATAGATTATCCTTGCCTCCTGAGGCCAAAATTCATCCTGTTTTTCATGTTTCACTCTTGAAGAAATTTGTCGGAACTTCTCTGCCTACTATTGTTGAATTGCCATCAGTTTCAGATGAGGGAAATATTCAAGTTGAACCTGAAAAATTGTTGGATACTCAAAGGATTAAACAAGGTGACAAATTTGTAGAGGAGTGAAGTGGAATCGTCTACCTGCTGAAGATGCTACATGGGAAAATTTTGAGCTACTCAAGTCCCAATTTCCTGCATTGGACCTTGGGGGCAAGGTCCCATTCAGCGGGGGGAGTATTGTATTGATAGACCACTTAGGAGGTCTACACATGTTCCTAGAAAGAACTTCAAGTATTTTCATTGACTTGGGAATATAGCTAAGTTTGTTACAACATTTCTGCTTTTGTTTTGAATAAGTTTTGCACGTTTCAGCTTTTGTTTTGAATAAGTCTATCAGTTATTTCAATTTCAACTAAATGACTCAACTGAAAACTTTGTTTGATAGTTTGATCGACATTTTGACACTGTCAGTTGAGCTTTATAAGCTCAGGGGAGGTCATAGGTTAGAGTCAAGTACATAAATTGAAATTTTGAGAGAGTTGAGAGTGAGCATTGAACTTTTTTGACATTTGAAGTGTCTATACTTCAATGAAATATATTAAGACCCCCTCCATCTACTTCTATCTGATTAAACGTTAGGTTGAAATTTCAACTTCATTTCATTCCTGATACTCTAGCCCCATCCAACATGTTCTTCATTCTCATTCCATAATTGCGCGCAAGCAATCACCATTCTCCATCTTCAGTCAAGATTTCATTTCACCGTCTCTTTATTTTATTTATTACTATTATTATTATTATTTTTTGAAGAATCGCATTAACTGGCTCATTTTTTTTTTTAAGATTTGCAGCATTTCTCTGAAGGTAAGAAACTGTCTTCGCAGAAGATTAGGATTGGATTTGCATAAAATCGTATAAAACCGCAGAAGACTGCTAGGTCTTATGTTCGAGTAATAGCATTTTTTGAAGAACCACAGCAAGTTAGGTCTTATGTTTTGTGTCAAGGTTGCTTATGTTAATGACTGGAATACGTATTTTTGGTGAGAAAGTTCTGTAGGTGAAAAAGGAAATGAATGTAGAGAATGTGAGATTTTTGTTCATGGCTTGAAAAGCACTACAACTTGGATCTTGGTTATCTTAAATTTAGAACTTAGAATTCTCAAATTTAGAAAATTTAGTTATCTATGCGAAATGATTTATGATAAACATTAACATCACATACAAAAGGACAGGAAATGAAACATATGATTGCCTAATTCACCATTACAAAGTTCATTTTTGTGGATAGAAGGCCGTTTGATATGTTAGAGAAAGCATGAATATATAACTGAGAAAAACATAGAATGCAGAAGCAGCCAGACTTGCCTCTTGAGGATGATTAGTAAATGGTAAAAGGGAATAGGGTACCCTCTAGCTCACAAAAAGGAGGAGGGGGTTCATATCTGATCTGAGTTGTTGACTCAAATCTCAATGACCCCAGATCGAACTTAAGCAAAAAAGATATCGCATTCTAAAACAATTTGTGCAGATCCAAACCGTTTAGATCTAAGCCAACGAGCTAAAATTGCTAAACATAACCCCTACTATTTAATCTCCCAACAGAATCCGTTAGAAGGCACTAAGAGCAGGCATTGAACAGGAAGAAAAAGAACAACTTCAACATTCAAGTTCTTGTTCAAGAGAAAGAAAACTTACAACCAAATCTTGGGTTAGTTCACAAAAAAATTCAGTTCGACGCCCAAGAAGTTCTAATCTAACATTAAAGACCTTAAATATTCCTTCCAAAAAGAGAAAAAGATTTCAACTTGCCCGGAGTACCAGTCCAACCAACTACACCTGCAGATGTACGGCAGAAAAGAAATCCAAAGAGTAGCCCAGTAATTCATAATCCATAGATTACTGCTTGGTGCCGTTCCCCCGTGCAGCAACTTTTGCTACAACTTGCTCATCAGACAAAGGTAAATAGTATATACGAGGAGTTGCCTTTGTTTTCCGGAATAGGTCATCGAGAGTAACTGTAGGAGTATCAGGCTTATCAAGCACCTCAGGTTGAGGAAAAGGAAGAGGGAGGCGCTCAATTGTTTGAGGTTGATTGGGTAAGGGTGGTGGAGGTGGAAGAGAAGGTGGGGGTGGGAGTTCCCGCCTCGGTTGGCGGGGCGAGGGTTGTGGCTGCAAAGCTGGTGGAGCAGGAGGAGCAGGAGGAGCCGGAGCAGCAGCAGGTGCAGTTGGAGTCTGAGGAGCCTCCAATCGCCTTTTCACTTCTTGAGGTTCAACAAACTCTGCCACGAGAAGGCGGCCGCCATTTGGAGGCCACTGTAGGTTATATACCACATTTCGCGTCTCAATGGCTTCTTCTACTGTAGCATACTGCAAGAAAATATGAAATCAACAAATGGATAGATTATTTAACTTCATCTATCACTGTCAGCATCTACACGTACATTGAACAGAATAACCTCGCTAACATGGGAAAATGATTCCAACATGAGGGATTATGTTCCCCTGATATGGACCCTTGAGCTCAGGTCTCAATAGAGCATACCAGTTAAGCACAAACGCCGAGGAAAGAGGTTTGTCCTACGTTTTTGCTTTTATCTTTTAGTTAGGACCAATCAGGGTCGTCCATTTTTAAAACGGATGCCCATGATACAATAGGATCCCCTGCTGCTCTCCCAACAGGTGGGGAACCCGGTCCGTTAATATGGTCTGACAAGGAGTTGGCAGGAAGGGGGTGGCAGCTGAAAATCAAATATACAAGAGGGACGCCCTTACCGAAACATAGCAATGAGTTTTGATGTGGTCCATCCAGAAACTGGTAACGCTTCCGGTTTTGCCTAGAAGCTCTTGCACAGCTTTCAGGGTAAAAGGACGCAGGAAATGGTCGATTCTTAGTGAATTGGTTGAAGGTCTCGATGATGCTGGAACTGCCAAAAGAGATAAACAAGAGACCAGTCAAAATATGGCTAGAAATTTTTTTCATTAAAATCAAACAAATCCATCAATAACTCACCAACACGTTCCTTAGGTAAATCTTCACCACCTGTCGAGTCAGATCTAGAGAAGTTGCGTTTCAGAGAAGTTGATTGGAAACTTTCCTTATGGGCAATGCCGCTTTGTGGCTCAGAAACTTTGATGGTTTCAGAATTCCACCGCCGTTGCCTCTTTACAGGCTCACTGTTTCCAACTGCCACTTGATCTGTTAAGCAATTTTTTATCAGATGCAAACACAAAAAAACTGTTCCTTAATTTACAAGGCAAGTTTTCAAGATGGCGAAGTAATTTGAGTCCCAAACATTAGAAATTTAGACATGAAGAAACGGCAGAACAAAATTAAGATTACAATTGGGTGGAGGATAGGAGACTAGGTGTAAAGAAAACACAACTATGAAATGAGATCTATGTTCTAAACTATATCTTCAGATTGAATCTCAGAAACCAATTATTTCTTTAATGTGCAATGGGGTTTTCATTTCTGCAGTCTTGTTAAAGACTTTCGTTTGGTTGGCTGTACTTCCTTTCCTAAGATCTGAAAAGTATATTACAAAAAGAAAAAACTAGATTTACTTAACTGTGGTGTTAAAATCGATGTTCTCTTTTTGAGTTGCCTACACCATAAGGGATAATATTTTTTCTCACTCCATACAAATAGCTTCAACAACTTAGAGTGTAAGGATCTTACACAATAAAACTCGAATGTTTCATTTATTCAGGTACATTAACTGAAAAATATCATATTTATCCCACTACCTCAAAAAACATACAACAAACACAAAGAGCCTTAACATACCACTTTGATTGAATTATCCACGCTACTTATAGGCCTTAAAGAAGTAATCAATGGAACAGAAAGATCAACTCTCAAATATGCTTTCCAAATGTAATGTCTGGAAAAACAGAGCTAGAATGATACACTAACACAAAGCCATCTAAACAGGAAGATCAGAAATGGTTGGAAATTGAAATAACTGATAGACTCTGCATTTTACTGATCAGAAACCTATGTTATTCACTACAAGAATCATTCTTCAGAATTTGCATTCTACAAATGACCTCATATAAATGATGTAGAAATACTCGGTAAAGAATTATTAGCAACATTCCATACCATAGACAATATTTTTTTTATTTCTTTTTTTTTTTAAGGAATGAGACCCAAAATCACGACATTAAGCCTACTACTACGAGTGAAAAATCAGTACCAGAAAAAAAAAAGACAAAAAGAAGTTAAAGAAAATTGATAAAATTGAAGGAATGTGGAGAAATAAGAGGGTAATCATTACCATGAAACTTTCTTTTCTCGGCAGGCAAAGATGGTGGACTTTTCTTCTCAATAAGCAGATTCTTTTCATCCACAGTTAAGTCATCTTTGGAAACATCAACAGGACTTTCTTCCTCTACAATAGGCACTTCACTTTTTTCACTCATATCTACCCTTTCCTCAGGAATATACTTTGAATCATGTTGTTTACTCTCTAACACATCTTCCTCCATGGAATCGTCCCCAGAGCTCCTATCTAAATTTAACTTTTCCGAGTAGCCCACATCTGCACTCTCAATTTTGTTGTTACTGTCTAGATTTGTGCTATTGTTGTCTTCTTTCTCTCCAGAGAATGCCTTGCTCTCATGTGGCTCCTCAACATCCATTCGATGTGATTCGCCACCACCTGCTATAACAGTGCTGGATGATGGTTGCACCATCTCCGGCTTAACATCTAGTTCTATTTTTACATGGTCAGCAGATATATCATCCTTTAGTTCAAACTTTTCATTAATTGACATACAATCAGAAGAAATAGAATCAGATTTTACGTGAGTCTCTAAAACAGGGCTGACCTCAGATACCTGGTCGTTTGGAGCAGAAGACTCGAGCACGAGATCTTTATTTTGGGGCCTGGAACTCTCATTATCCATCTGGGAGCTATCCTTATTATCCGGTTGGGGCTTTAAATCCTTGTAGTCTTCCTCTAACTGTAAATTTGTATTTTCCTTGGTTTCATTGTCCTCCAATTCTTTTCCACTTAATGGTAATTCATCTATTGGGCAATCATTCTTTGATTGGAGCTCAGAAATACTATTCTCCTGGGCTTCACTGTTCTGCAATTCTTTTCCACTTAATGGTAACTCAGATACCATAGTTCTGGTGATTGAAGTGCTGGTTTCCACGATAGTTGTGTGGGCTACTAACCCCTCGTCGATTTTGGCAGAGTCATTCAAACCAACCACCAATCCTTCTTGAAGACCCCCTTTGTCCAAGGCTGATGATGTCTCTTCATTGCTAGCTTGAATAGCTATGTCATCCATCTTCTCATTCTTATCACTATCATCTTCTACAAGGTTCTTTGCTGTTTCAGTACAAATTGATACTGTCTCTGCAATTTCCATACCAACTGTAGATTTGGGATCACAATCAAAACCATTATCATTCTCAGTACTTTCCTTCTCAGCACTTTCCCTTTCAGTTCGAAGTGCTTCATCTAAACGTTTTATCAAATCATCTTTAAGACCCCTAATAGCCAATTTACGTTTCTTAAGCTCCTCTTTTAACTCCGCGACTTTCCACTGATCAATAGGTCTATTGTCAAGAATGGGATACTGTGATGACATCTTTCTAAGTTTAGATTCACCACCAAAACCCTGATTGAAAATCATAAGAGTCCTACCATCAGCAACCCAGAAAAACAAAAATCAAAGTCAAGTCCATTAGCAAACATACATTATTAGAAACGACCAAAACCAAAATTTGCCAATCTTCGCACATTTTGACTGTAAAATTTAAAAACCACCTCCCAAACGGCAAGATTATTTAAATTACTCAAGACACATATGACATGACCATAGAAACAACCAAACATAAGGTAACACCAACCCCCCCCCCCCCCCCCCCNNNNCCCCCCCCCCCCCCCCTCCAACAAAAAAAAATTACTCACCCTCCATCCAGGAAAAAGCAATGACTGAAGTAAATATATCCCAAACAGGATCCATCATCAGTCGTCAAGAAAGATCAACTAATTGTTTATTCAAGTCTAAGACAAATATCTATCGTGTTTAACTTCAAATTAACATATAAACTTTGTTATTCAATCCACGGAGCTAAAAGGTAATTAAATGCAGAGGGTCACAAGAGTGATCACTTGAAAGCCCCTGACAAAAAATGTAACCCTCAGCAGATAGTATACACGCATTTTCTCGAAAAAAGTTAACGCCAGAAACATTTTCAGTGCAAAAGAAACAAAGACTAAGTAAATTAGAACTTAAACCTCGTAGAATTAACGATTAATGCAAATATCCAAAAGTAGAACATAAATATTAATCCAACACATTGAAGAGAGCCTGAGAAATGACTCACAGAAACACTTGCTTCAAGCGCGGGAGAAACTCAAAAGGCTCAAATCTTCCTTTAACGGGAACTATATGGAATGTGAAACCCTATTCCACAACACAAGACCCACCATTAGAGCGAGAAAAATCACAGCCCCTATTCAGAAAAAGAAAAACACAAAATCAAAAAATAAGAAGATAAATAAAGCGGGCAAGAGAAAATCGTCGGGGGAAATCAGAGATTGAAAGAAAATAGAAAAAAAAGTGAAATGAAATTGGCTTTCGTCTAGGGTTTTCAGTTTTCAGTTAATGGATTGGTGGTAGTCGATAGGATAGGAAGGAGGGATCGAGGGCAGGAGTAGGCTGAAATCCGACATTTTAGTTGCTGAGATTCCGAAACTACCCTTTAAAATTGCGAAAACTACGATTCAAATCCAGAATTTTTACTAACGTTATTAGTATGTTAGTATGAAAATTTAACTCGATTCGTATACAGCCTATGTGACAAATTTCTCGATTCGTAAAAGTATTAAGTTACATTTATTAACTCCTTATTTTATCTTTAATATATTAAAAATGAAATGAAAAATAGAATTATTTTTAAATTATTTTTAAATTATTTTATCAATTATTTATTTTATAATTTCAAAAACATATTTAAATCTATTGATGGTGCACCATGAATAGTAATTTTCTTATTTCTCAAAATAATATATTTCTTGAACAAATTTTTTATTTTTTTATTTTTAGACATGATAATATATTAAGTTATTTCATCATTAAGATATAATAGAAAAATTCAATCAATAATAAATTATAGAATAAAACATATTTTTAGTTTATTTGTTAGATAGAGATCAAATAAATAATATACTAAAAAAATCTAACTAAAAATGTATAAAGGATATTGTTCTAGCATAACTAACTTAATTGGTAACATTTTGATGAGTAAGACTTATAAAAAACATAAAAGTTATAATTGTAAGTTTTTTAGTTTTATTTACTAATAAATGTATTTTATTCAAAAAAAATTATTTATATGAACACGTAATATATAAGAAATAATCAAATAATAAAAACGTACATATCACGTGCACTGCACGTGTAATTTAACTAGTACAGAATAAAAAAAATAGGAGCTTTTTCTCAATTTCACGCTAAATCCATTAAAGAATGTCACAAGTCACATTTAGTGTTAATTTTTAATGATTTAAGATAAAATTGAAAATTTATTTAACTTTATGACAAAATTAGTCCAATATTTGTTTAAAATAACGCAATTTTCTCACATGATATAGCTACACACACATTCTTGTGTATTTACACCGCATAAAAATGGTTTTTTATTTTGTTAAATGTACCATAAATAAGTTAGTTTTTTGTCTGTGAATTTAGGAAGATTGAGAACATTACAACATGAATCTAAGATTTTATAATCTGGGTGTAAGAGTTTATAAACTAATTGTTGATAATTATCTAATTGTGTGTTACAAATTAAAAGCAAAAATTTATATTTGGGAGTTACAAAGATTAATTTCAAATATTTAATTTTCAGTTTAAAGTTTTTTTTATGAGTTACATACTCTTAAATTACTACAATTTAATTTTTTTTTTAGAAAATTAAAATAACCCATTATTGATTTATTTAAACGCAAAAGTTGTTTGCTTATTATAGAAGTTAAGATTTGTTCTTGTTTTTTGTAGAGCAAGACATGAGTTTTTAAATGTCGCTCCTATCATTTCTAAAACATTTTCTTTATTACATGTGGTGGACATAGTGTATGGTTTCGGTGGTTCTTATACCATAAGTGCACATATAGAAGAACATAGTTTAGACTGTTGAATCGTGAAGGCCAGACGCGTAGTAAACATTGATGCACCGGGATACTCCCCATGAAGGTGCGAAATCGGTTTTAAGGACAGTGGCTTGCCACTTCCAGTCTAATTATCTCCAACAAAGATTTATCCTTTCTGGGTAATATCTTTTATTGATTCACAATAACCTCTATTATTTTTCTAACAATCTTAAATGACGATTAGGTTATTGTGAATTTGCAACCGCGATAATGCTCAATTATCACCTTTGATAAATTGATAAAATAATATATGTGATTTGTTCTGTACTACCAATTATGTTGTTGTTGTGAATTTTATTTTTAACATTGATCGTAATTGATATTTCAGATCAATTGTTGATAGCTTAAAATGGTTATTTCTTACTTCAGAGGACTCAATATCACATATGTTCAATATATTTAATTCTTATATCACCAACTGCTCTTTTTTTATATCCTTGAAAAATAGTTAGTGTGTAAGACTGTGGTACTGACATCGTTATCTTGAGAAAAAAATTGACTCCTTTATATGATAAGTTATTTTCAATTTAATCATGAATTTGGAAGTAGTGGTATGTGTGATCTAACTGTTGTGTGAGTCTATTATAGTGTGTTAATTTTTAATTTGTATGACTTTGAGCCTTCAAAGAGATAGTAACGAGATTTTTAATTATATTCATTAGAAATATGAATTATAAATTATTTGAGGCAAATACAAACCGTTGGAGATCTAACTATTGTAATTCCAAAGGTGAAAACTAGTTAATGATTACATAAAAGCTTTATTCCAAAGGTGAAAACTAATCAACGTCAATAATGATATAGAAGCTAATTATATGGTGTTAGTGTTTAATACCTTTGTCTATATAAATGAGAATTTTTTTTTGCAGTTACTACAACCTGATAAAAGTAAAGTGCTTAGTATTTTCTATAAGGTTTAATTTGACAGCTTTATATGCTATGAGAATATCATGGCGACAGGGTAATACAAAGAAGGATTGTTTGACAATGTGCCATAATTTGTACTTGACATAATGTCGTGCATCATTTCAGTAATTAAATATTAATCGTGATGTACGTCTTAGATACGAGAATGACAAACGTCATTTCACAAATATAGAAGATGAGTGATATTATCATTGCATGCACACATCTAGCTCCTTAATATGTGAGAATGATAATGTTGATGCTTAAAATTAAAAGCATTTTGTGCTAATTATTATCTATGTTGTAGCTCAATATTGACTACTAATTTTATGCGAGCGTTAAAATTCTCACTGTGAAATTTTGTGGAGTACAAAATTGAGTCAGCATTCCTATTGTACATAAGGTACAATGGTGCTAGTTATGTTGGTAATAATTTCATTGTGTTGGAGCATAAGAGCTAGCATTCCTATTCACATAGGCAAATTGAGATTATCAAATATGAAAATTGAGATGATGAGTGAAAGTATTATGGAGCCAATAAAAAATTTGTGTGGCAATATATATATATATATATATATATATATATATATATGTGTGTGTGTGTGTGTATGTGTGTGTGTGCGCGCGCGCAAATACTTTTCATATCATTGAAAATGTGGGGGTTTCCATGACAAGTGTGTATTGTCGTGATGATTATTGTGATATCCAAAGTTTTGATATATTTGAAAAATGAACAAAAATTCATGTTCATTTAGTTATCAAACTTTGATGAATAGAAATATTATCTGTGAAATTACTATGACAAATATATATTATCATGATGATCATATATTGTGTTATCTAGAATTATGAAATGTTTAGAGATTGATGAACATAAGATTTAATATTGTTCATTTGATTATTAAACTCTGAGGAAAAAATATTGTATGAGAACTTGCCTTTAGCAAATGATGGCGAGAAGCTAAAAGCTGAAAGTAAAAATTTTGTCGGAGAAGATTTATTCCTCCAATTTTATTTGGATTATCAAGTTACAATTATATGAGAAAGATAATCAAGTCATGTCATGAGTAGGCATATTTGCCTAAAGATATGATTGTGTGATAGCTATAATAAAAATTACTGAGTTAACTCTAAATTATGTGATGTCAGAAAATATTATTAACATTCTGACTAAGGGGCTAGCTGAAAAAACTAGTAAATTATATAATGAGGGGAGAGAGCTAAAGCCTATCATTTCTTCATAGTGATGACAACTCAATCTATGTGATTGGAGATCTCACGAAGTAGGTTCAATGGGTAAGAACAAATCACTCATTAATTCATTCATGAACACTGTTAAAAAATTACTCTTTCCTATGATATCCCCATGATAATAGTAACTAGCATGACTGCAATGATTGTGAGGGTGAGCTTAGACTCTTAATAAATTCATATCTCTTATTGAATGGTGTATTAATTACAGTATACACTTGATGGAATTGACTACGTGGGTGTGAAAGTGGGACCACTTTTTATGAGAGGTTAAGGCTTACTCTCTAGAGCACTCATGAGATCCAAGTAATGATGCACAAAATTTAAATTTTAAATTTTCAGTTTAAAGTTTTTTTATTAGTTACATACTCTAAAAATACTACAATTTAATTTTCTGTTTTAGAAAATTAAAACAACCCATTATTGATTTATTTAAACATAAAAGTTGTGTGCTTATATATCGAAGTTAAGATTTGTTCTGGTTTTTTTGTAGAGCACAACATGAGTTTTTAGAAATCGCTCCATCTCTAAAACATTTTCTTTATCTCCTATGCTGGATATAATGTATGGTTTTAGTGGTTCTTCTATCATGAGTGCACGTGTAGAAGAACATAGCATATGATGTTAAATCTTGGAGGCCGGACGCATAGTAAACCTTGATGCATCGGGATACTTCTCATGAGAGTGCGAAATCAGTTTTAAGAACAGTGGCTCGCCACGCCTCAATCTAATTATCTCCAACAATGATTTATTCATTCCTGATAATATCTTTTAGTGATTCACAATAACCTCTATTGTTTTTCTAACACCACTTTGTCAACTGATCTCTTTATTATAAACTAATGTTTGGTTGA
This sequence comes from Datisca glomerata, assembly GCA_003255025.1. Lineage (NCBI taxonomy): Eukaryota > Viridiplantae > Streptophyta > Magnoliopsida > Cucurbitales > Datiscaceae > Datisca > Datisca glomerata. Next base: position 44,602 of record QANY01009840.1, read on the forward strand.
GTTTTTTTTATAATGAACTAGTCGAAGAAGACGTGCATTGCACATAATGAGACAATCTTGTTAAAAACTTAAACAAATTTTGTAGGTCGTCAAGTATGGTTAGTTGAAAATTAAGCAATTAGATTTATGTCTATAATATGCTTTAAAACTAACTAAAACAAATAGACAAAATTTAATAAAAAGATATACATTGAATTAAAATCGTGTCTCTTCCAATTCGATAATAAAAACTTAAACTAATTTAGTGTACGTGTAACGTGTGAGAAAATATGGCCCCCAATAGAATCTTGTCAAATCAAGATAATGATTCATATTCGTTTTCATCTTCATCTTAATCGTTATTCTGTAGTGTCATGGAAGCCAGTCTTCAGAATCACATGAGCTGTCGTCCCCACTGGTAGATGATCTTTCTCCGTCTGTAAAACCCAGAAAGCAAAACAATCTTCTCAGCTTAGCAAAACGAGAGTGGCGAATTTAATCCAATCGCCTCTTGGTCTTCACAATTTTAAAATGACTTATAAAATGTGAGCATTGTCAAATCTACAGGAATTCCACTTTCAAGTCATAAATCCAAGCCTTTTATCATCTTATTGACAAAACTAATATAATTGTACAATGCTTTTATCTTATCGATCAATTATATTAGTTTTGTAAATGATTTTTTCGCTACTGAGGGATCAAAGAAAAGAGTATTGATAAATGTTGGTTCATATGAATATTAATGAGGGAGAGAGAGGGTTTAAAAAATAAGAGAATATAATGAGTGAATGTTCTGAGTTATATTTGCTTGGATTGTATTAAATGTATATGTTCCATTTAACACCTTGGCCTTTATAGGCTTCCTAATTTACACGAACAAATTAGAATAATAATAAAAGGAAATGGACGTTTCTGACATGTATGGTCTTCCTTCCCTTCCTTATTTATCATTTTCATCCATCTCATTCAACCACCAATCAGTCACAGTCACTTGTCGATTTCTCGTGGTTCGAGCCGGTCAGTCATAGCCACTTGGTGGCCTACCATCTTATCTCGTTCGAATCATTAAACTACTTAATTAATCATGCCACTTGACTGTCATTCTGGACCCTTTTCATCAGTTCCCGGCTTGCACATTTCAGTGAGTGTCTTACCCGTTCAGGGTAGCTCTCCGAGTCTCAAGTTCCTATTCTCGTTCCAGAGGCATGGGTCCCCTTCGTCTTTTCCCATTCTTGAAGGCGGGGGCCCCTCGTCAATCAGTTCTCGTTAACTAGTTATTTTTCTCGTTTTGATGCTTCCCTCGTTCTGATGCTTCCTCTGTTCTGATGTTTCTCTGGTTCTTATGTGCTTTTTCCATTCCAATGCACTTTCTCGTTCTGACGCTCTTTCCCATTCTGATGTGCTCTTTCCGTTCTAATGCCCTTTCCCAATCTTGAGGTGCTGGTACCTCCCGTTTTCTTATGGTTGTCTCGTGACGTCAGTCTTCTTTCTCGTTTTCACTTTTCTGTGACTTTTTGTGAACCCTTTGGTTGGCTCACATTGTCAACGTGGCAATGAGTGTTTTTTACCTATTCAAGCATATCATGTCTCCTCAACTTTGATTCTTGATATTTTAGTCCTAAAATTTTGAAAACATACATTTTAGATTGTTTTCAAAACATAAAGCGTGTAATCCCTATTTAAACGCAAGTTATGAAACAATTACATGTTGCACATGATGGAGATTGGGGATTAAATCACACTATCTTCAGTAAATCAAGACATAAATTTAGGTGAAATCGTGGTATAACCACATGAAATTGCACTATCTTCTTGCTCTAATTTCCTGAAGATCATGTAATTTAAACCTCAAATTCGAGTCGTAGTTTGATGAGTGTATTTTACACTCATATTTTAGATAATTTTAACCTTATTTTTATTAATTCTTTTAGATTTATTGATTGATTTATGTATATTTTTGTTTCTATCTTGTAGGTTTGATATTCAATTGCATTTGGATTGATTTAGAAGTCAAATATTCAGAAAAATCACAAAAAGAATGTAACTGGGCAGGAGGGACAGCGTCGCGACGCTAGCACGTTGTATAGGTAGACAGAACAACAGCGCCACGATGCTAGCGCGATAACATTTTTCATGTTTTTCTCTAATATTTTATCCTTATCGAACCCTAATGTATAAAGATAATATTTTAGGTCTTTTGTGCACTTTTTGGACGTGGGATGCATGGGAGAAAACTTTTTGGAGAGGAAACGAAGATGAATCCAATCGGGAGACGGGTCTCAACTTCAATTCATCCTCAAATCTAGTTTTCTCTTCTCTTTTCCTCTATGTTCATGAATATTATTAGGATGTCTTTTTATTCTAGTATGTCCTAAATTTTATTATCTAGGGCTACGACGTAGCCAAACTATGTTTGTTCATAAATTTTGATTTTCAATTCAATCGATGTTTATTCAGTATTATTGAGTGTTATAATCTGTTCTTAATACTTGTGATCGTCTGGTCAACTATTGCATGATTTTATATTTAATTCTGAGACTGAGAAGTGATGATTAAATTTGATCTTTGTTTATAATACTATTAGAATTTCATAAGTTAGAGATAATTATGGATCTAGTGTAGCAATTACAATTTCCCGCACTTAATGAGTTTCAACTTATTAAATCTTGACAGAGATGTTGGATTAGTATTTTTTATTCATTGTTAACGATGCTTGAAAAAGATTGATAATTAATTTAAAGAAATTCGCTGTCAATAATTTGATAAACATTAATTGATTGAGTTTTAAAATTTTGAGAATGTTTGGTTTGATGAAATTGGAATCCCTAGATCTTTTATCTATTCAAATTTTACTTATTTATCTTTATCAAATCTTTATCGTTTTAGTTTAATTAGAGTTTTCATATAATTAAAAATAACAACTTTTCGTCATTCTCAATTATAATTAAGGCTTAGTTAATTTTAATTATTAATATCAATTAATTATATGGACGATACTCTATTTTTATAGAAATTTATTACTTGATGACAATACACTTGCACTATAGAATAATCGTAACAAGTTTTTGGCGTCGTTGCCAGGGATTGATTTTTAATATTGGAGTTAAATATTCTTAATTTTAATTCGAGTCTTAATTTTTTTTTATGGTTGTTTACTATTTTAAATTTTCAGGCGTTCTCTAAGGTGTATGAGAAAATTTGGAAGTGAGAATTTGACTCCCTTTAATTTAGAAATTGAGTGAACTGGTCGACGTAATAGAAAAGTAAGGAGAGAAAAGCTTATAAACGAACTCAAGAAATCATGGAAGACGTTCGAGAAAATCGTGAAATCGTGAACAACCAAAATAATCGGGCAATTTGAGATTTTCGATGCCAGTTGTCAATGAGGCTGCATAAGCCATTCAACATCCTATTATTAATGCTTACAACTTCGAGATTAAGCCGGCTATCATTCACATGGTGCAAGCAAATCAATTCAGTGGCTTGCCTTATGATGATCCAAATGTTCACATAGCCACTTTCCTTGAAATTTGTAAGATATTGAAGGACAACAATGTCTCAATTGATGCAATTAGGATGAGCTTATTCCCATTTTCATTTTGAGATAAGACTAAGAGTTGGTTGAATTCTTTACCCAATGGATCAATCACCACTTAGAATGGACTTTCTGAGAACTTTTTTGCTAAATTCTTTCCACCTGCTAAAACAACCAAGATGAGGAATGAGATCACTATTTTTGTCCAGTATGATATGAAATCTCTTTATGAAGCTTGGGAGAGGTTTAAAGAGATGTTGAGAGGATGCCCACATCATGGACTCTCTGGATGGCTACAAGTCCAAACTTTCTACAATGTTTTTAGGAAATTCAACGAGGACGCTAGTGGTGCAGTAGCAAGATGAGCTTTAACGGGAAAAACACATGAGGAGGCTTATGCTTTGCTTGAAGAAATGGCTGCTAATACCTATCAATGGCCAATTGAGTGCAACTTACTGAGAAAGATTCATGGAGTTCATGAAGTCGATGCTCTTACCGCCCTTAATGCTCAAGTAGCTACACTGTCCAAGCAATTAAGTTGTTTCACCACCAATGCTAGTGTTATTCATGCTTCATGAGAAGTTTGTAATTTGTGCAATGGACATCATCTTAGTATTGAATGTCAAGCCAATAATCCATTTGCTCCTTCTCAGTCAAAACATGTTAATTCTTTTGAGAATTACAGCAGGCAGAATAACTCATTCTCCAACACTTATAACCAAGGGTGGCGAAATCACCCTAATTTCTCTTGGAAGAATAATCAGAATGTGATGAATCCACCAGTTGCTACCCAACCTTAACAGCCTAGATTTTTTTAGAAGATGCTCTTACCTAACTCATAGTCAATACTACTCAATATATGGCAAGAGCATATGTTATACTTCAGAGACAAGAAACAAGTATCTAGAGTCAAGCTGCATCTATCCAAAATTTGAAGCTTCAAATGGGTCAACTATCAGAAATACTAACTTAGATACCACAAGGTTCTCTACCGAGTAACACCGAGAGAAATCTAAAGAACAAGTAATCACCATTACTCTTCTCAGTGTCAAGGAGTTAGCAGAACCTCAGAAAGCCACTGTTGAAAATTCTCAACCAATTAAAGCAGAAGCTGAGACAATGGTTGATGATCTTGCCAAGAGCTCATAAAAGAAGAAAGGAAAGTCTAATGTTCAAAGATCTTTCTTGATAATCCTCCACCATATGTTCCACCTATTTCATACCCTCAGCAGTTCCAAAAATAGAAATTGAACAAGCAGTTTTCTAAGTTTCTTGATGTGTTTAGGAAACTACATATAAACATTCCTTTTGCTGATGCTTTGGAACAATGTCGAGCTATATCAAATTCATGAAGGATATTCTCTCAAAAAAGAGAAAGCTAGAGGAGTATGAGACAATTGTATTTACTAAGGAATGTAGTGCTATCTTGCATAATAAATTACCTCCGAAAATAAAGGACCCTGAGAGTTTTACTATTCCTTGCACCATTGGGAATTCATATTTTGAAAAGGTTTTATGTGATCTTGGGGCTGGTATCAATTTGATGTCGTATTTAGTTTACAAGAAGCTAGGTCTTGGAGAAACTAAGCCCATGGTGGTATCCTTACAGTTAGTTGATCGGTCTATCTGATATCCATTGGGGATTACTGATGATGTTTTGGTAAATGTGGATAACTTTATCTTCCTAGCTAATTTTATTATTCTTGACATGGAGAAAAACCAAAAAAAACCCAATTATTCTTGGTAGACCATTTTTAGCTACGAAAAGAACTCTGATTGATGTGCAAAAAGAGAAACTTATTCTGAGAGTGCAAGATGATCATTATCTCCCATAAATGTGGATAGTGCAGAATTTTGAGAAGGTAAACTTAGACACCTACCATTTAATTAAAAATCATCGATGTTAGATCTCCACCTTCGGTACACCTTTATGGGAGAAGCATCCACTTTGCATGTCATTATCTCTACTTCATGAAATGGTGAACAAGAAGACAAGCTGTTGAGGGTTTTGAGAGAGCAACAAATGATCTTAGGCTGGTCAATTTCTGACACAAAGGGAATTCTAAAGTCAGTGGACAGCGGGTGAAGCATTGATGACCATTATGTCTGGCTGAAGACATTAAAGCAAGCACTATCAGGAGGCAACCCGATTATATTTTTGTTATTTCATTTTTTAGTTTTTTAATTTTCTTTTGCTTATTTTATTTTTATGTTTCTTCAGGTTTTTATATAAAAAAAAACTATGGACGACTTTAGCTCATGCATCACTTTCCTTTCAGTTGGAGACAACAAAAACAATGCAAAGACTGACGAAGATGATAGCTCATCATTATTCAGAGAAGTCCTCTCTACTTACTCTTTTTACATATAATGAAAGTTTTTAGTTTGGGGGTGGTGGCTTTAATTTAGATTTCATTTTTTGGGCATTCTGTAGTTGACAACACTAACACCTATGATGAGATTGGTTTTAAATTATTGATAGCTTTGGAAAAAAAATGTTGAATTTGTGTATTGGTGTGTGTTTGAACCAAGTATTGATTTGCATTACACTATAGAATCCCCACTTATTGAGCACCTAGTTTTGAGCGTTTGATTATCTATTTTATTTAGAGAATGTTTATGTGACTTAAGAAATTATTATGATCTCATAAGAACTCTAGAACCAATTTGATTGTTGTTTGAGGTGAAATTCTAGGTTACACTTCACTTAGGACATGATTTAGGCAATCTTTGGACCGTTTGAGCTTTTTAAGCCAACCTGTGCATAGTTATTTTCCCAGTCATTCATGTTGAGCCTAAATAGTAATTTTTTTATCATTTATGGCAATTTCACAATCATATAAAAAGTTTTTCCTAGTACCCCTTTTTACTCATCGTATTTGAATGTTCTGGAAAATACTTGGAGCTATGACAATCTGGATGGATGGGAGGAGTTTCAATATAAAAAAATGGTGAACAAATTTGATTCCATAGCCTCTTCAACTTGAGTGACTAAGCTTGAAGTGGTGTCTTAAAACCTAATACCCTAAGCCCAACTGGTTTAGGAGTTATTAGCTGAAAGCTCGTTAAGGAACAAAAAAGCTAAAGGAAATCAAATTAAAAAAAACTAGAGAGAATGGTTGAGCATGATTGATTATTCAAGAGGTGAAATGACAAGTTTGGGGGTGTTACAAGATAAGTTGAGTTAAGCTCGTTGATTCATATAATACATGTATGACTATGAGTAAATATTGAGCCAAAAGAATATCATTTATCCTACCCTGAACCCTAGCCATACATTACAAGTCTATGAAAGTCCTAATGATCCTCAGTGATGTGGTTTGCCTACATTAGTGGAGAGTGGCATGAAAAATTGGTTATGAAGTTCTAATCTATTTATAGATTATTAGATCCACTTTTACAAAACTTGATTGCACAAACTCATGGTTTTAAGAGATTGGATGAATTATGGTGACACACACATACACACTCGGGACTTTTCAAGTTGTAATGTAAGTTGGTAATTGTGTTAAAGCTTTACATGATCATAATTCAGAAGTTTTTCTTGGGTTATCGTCATTTTGGAATCTCTAAGGCAAGTTTAGTTAGTCAAAAACACTACGTCACTCTTTCCTTAGCTTTTCAAAATTAGTGTTTATTGTTTTTCTTATTTTATTTTTTATTTTATTTTTTTATGCTCGAGGACTACCAAAAGTTAAGTTTAAGGGTATTTGATGAGTGTATTTTACACTCATATTTTAGATAATATTAACCTTATTATTGTTAGTTCTTTTAGATGTATTGATTGATTTATGTATATTTTGTTTCTATCTTGTAGGTTTAATATTCAATTACATTTGGATTGATTTGAAAATATTTGGAAGTCAAAAATTCAGAAAAATCATAAAAAGAACAGAACTGGGCAAGATGGCCAGCGTCGCGATGCTGCCACAATGTATAGACAGACAGAACGTTAGCGCTACAAAACTGGCTTCCGCCGTCGCGATGCTGACGTGATAACAGTCTTCTCGTTTTCCTCTCTTATTTTATCATTATCGAACCCTAGTGTATAAAGAGAATATTTAGGTCTTTTGTGGACTTTTTAGACGTGGAAGGCAGAGGAGAAAGTTTTTTGGAGAGGAAACGAAGATGAATCCAACCGGGAGACGGATCCAACTTCAATTCATCCTCAAATCTAATTTTTTCTTCTCTTTTCCTGTATGTTCATGAATATTATTAGGATATCTTCTTATTATAGTATGTTCTAAATTTTTCTATCTAGGGCTACGACGTAGTCAAACTATGATTGTTTATAAATTTTGATTTTCAATTCAATCGATATTTATTCAGTATTATTAAGTGTTATAATCCGTTCTTAATACTTGTGATCGTATGGCCAACTATATTTTAGATTTAATTCTGAGACTGAGAAGTGATGATTAAATTTGACATTTGTTTATAACACCATTAGATTTTCATAAGTTAGAGATAATTATGGATCTAGTGTAGCAATTATAATTTCCTGCGCTTAATGAGTTTCAACTTATTGAATCTTGACAAAGATGTGAGATTAGTATTTTTTATTCATTGTTAATGATGCTTGAGAAAGATTGATAATTACTTTAGAGAAATTCGTTGTCAATAATTTGATAAACATTGATTGATTAAGTTTTATAATTTTGAGCATGTTTCGTTTGATGAAATCAGAATTCCTAGATTTTTTATCTATTCAAATTTAACTTATTTATCTTTATCAAATCTTCATGGTTTTAGTTTAATTAGATTTTTTGCTTAATTAAAAATCACAACTTTTCGTCATTCTCAGTTAGAATTAAGGTTTAGTTAACTTCAATTATTAATATCAATTAATAATGTGGACTATACTCTATTTTTATAGAAATTTATTACTTGACGACGATTTATCTTTATCAAATCTTTATGGTTTTAGTTTGATTAGAATAATCGTAACATAGTTTGCTAATAATAGTGTAATTTGGGACTAAAATGTTCAGTGACCCAAAGTTGAGAGGTCAACCCCGACCAGGAAGTACCTTCAATGTCTGGTAGAACCTTTGGAACATGTCTTTGTTGGGATATCCAAGCATTTTGGACTGTAATAACATCAGCACTATTTCTGCATGCAGAGTATGATAGAGTGAATTGAGACTAAAATGTCTAGTGACCCAAATTGAGAGGGCAACCCAAATCATTAAAGTACCTTCATATCTGGTAGAACCTTAGGGACTATCTTTGTCGAGATATATAAGCATTTTGGATTGAAATAATATCAGCATTATTTTCACATGCAGAGTATGAGAATGTGATTTGGGGCTAAAATATCCAGTGACCTAGAGTAGAGAGGGCAACCCAAACCAGGAAGTACCTTCGATTTCTGATAGAACCTTAGGAACATGTCTTTGTTAGGATATCCAAGCATTTTGAATTGAAATAATATCAGCATTGTTTTGCATGCAGAATTGCCAGAATATGCTTTTAGGCCTTGTATGATAATCAGAATGGACAATAAAATAATAATGTTTAGCGTTTGACGAAAAAAATCATGCATATTAGTTAATACGGTGAAACTGTTTATTCACACTATCACCGAATAATTTATTTTTTCTCCCGAGAGAAGGGACTAAACAGGACAAATGCAAAACCAAGACAGACGAGACCCACATGAAGAAGAGTAACAAGCACGAGCAAAGACCCAACGATCTTGAAGCCTCTCTCTCGTCTGACCTGACAGCTTGGTCGTTGAAAGTGAGACCTTCCTCTTTATTCTTCTCCTCTTCACCTCCTTTTTCTGTTTCTTCTTCTCTTCTTTTCCTTCTTAAATAGGTTTTTGTTTCTCTGAATTTTTGATGAAAAAGGTTTGGGTTTCTGAATCTATAGGTTTTTTTTCTGAATCTACGAATCTCTGGAATTAGGGGTTATTTATCTGAAATTAGTAGTTGAACTGATTTTAGGTTTTTGATTTTGGGTTTTCTGATTTGGTGTTTGAACAATTTGTCTTCAGATCTCATTTGAATGGCTGAAAATCAGTATTGTGGAAGAAATCTTTGAATTTGTTTTGTTTCTGAAACTTTGAATTTCGTTTGTATGGCTGAAAAACAGCTAACCAGTATTGTCTTCAGATTTTTTTGTGTATTTATTTCCGAAAATCAGTTCTTGTTTCTAAATCTTTGAATAATTTTGTTGTGTGCCGTGTGTTCTGTGTGTGGGGGTGAGAGAGAGGGTTGTAGAGAAGAAAAGAAAGGAGAGGCTTTGCCCAGCCAACAACTTTTTCAGCTTCTGTAACAATAATAAAAAACGTAATTTTTTAATTGGGAACATAAAAGTAATATTAATAATAAAAACGTAATTTTATGGGATCAACAAATGTAGATGTAATCAATATTTTTCCAAGTAGAATGCAGTCTTATGGCAATTTTGTATGTAAGATGTGGATTCTATATAACCTTTAGGTATGTCCATGTGAGTATTGGGTATATTCACAAATACAGATCTAAGATTTTCGTTCAGTGGACACCGTTAGACATAAGAATATAAGGTTAATATGATTTTTTTTAATTTTTAAATATTTTTGTACTATTTGAGATTTATTCTTAGACTTGATAATTTTTTATGAATGAAATAAAAAATACGTAAGGAGATAAATGAGTTACGATTACTCGAGTACACTTACCACCATTTGGATGTAACCTCTAAGGAGCGAATCCCGATTTATCCAACGCGATCATCCCATTTTTTAAATGCAATTGAGGGAGACACATAACATATTTCTCAAACTTTCATAAAATAAATTGAATATATAAAATAAAAATTAAAATGATTAATATGTACAACGCAAGAATACATTAGTAAATAAAAAATAACTAAAGTTAAAGAGGCATTGTCAAATTAGAGACTATGAGATTTAAACTCAAAACCTCTCTTCAGAAAATAATACACATGACTAATGAACTATGTCATCATCCATCAAGACACATTACAAATAAAAACTAAATACAATACAAAAACAGTGCTATCAAGAACATAAAAAAAAAAAAACTAAAACCGAGAGATCGGGGAACACGTACCCCGGGCCTATGGTAGATTCGCCGATGTATATTCATTATCAAGCCTCCAACCATTCATTTAGCTTATTTGTTTCATCTTTTTATCCTCCCCTCAAGACTTGATTTGCAAATCTTTTATATTTTTAACGAGCTTTATTCTGAGCCTAATTGATTTTTTTTCCATTGTGTTCTGTTAGTATGCTATATTTTTCAGGTTTAGTTCTATTTAACGAGCTTTATATGGAACTTCAGCTTACTCATGCAGACTAAAACTCTCTAATTTGATATGGTTATATTATTGTGATTAAAGTACTCTTTCCAAATGTTTGTCCCAAATCGCCCTTCCTCTCATATTCTAGATATGGATTTATTGTTAGATTTGGAGTTGTCAAACACTGTTATTATTGAATGAAGTATTTGATATTTGTCTTGATGTATTTTTCTTTATTATTGATTGAGATATGGTTTATGGATGGAGATCACAATCAAAATAATGAGCAAACTATACGAAGAATCATTAGGCATTCTTAGACCAAAATGGAGGAAGAGACGTTATTAGGCATCCTTGATGATGTAGTTGCAGGTAGGGGTGTAAGCCAAACCGTTAAAATCGATAAGACAGACCGAACCGAGATAAACCTCATCGGTTTGGTCGGTCTGTGTATCTCAGATGGTTCGGTTCGGTTTTGGAGTTATAAAATATTGTTGGTTCGGTTCGGTCGGTGGTTTTTCTGTTGAAACCGCATCGAATCGAACCGCACTTCATATATAAAGAACACATTCTCAAACCCTAGCCTCCAAGTGGAAAACAACACAGCTTTTCTCGAATCTCTCCCTGCCTCTCAATTCTTCACTCTTTCTCTCTGTCTTCACTCTCTTCTCCCTTTATTTGTTCTTCATTTGTTCGCTCTCTCTCTCTCTCTCTTCGCTCCATCTTTTTTTTGTGTTTGTTTCATCTTTATCTCTCTTCATTCTCCATCTCTTCACACACACACTCTCTCTCTGCTCCTTTTTTTCTGTTTGTTCCATCTCTCTCTCTGTTCTCCATCTATTTTCTTTGTTTCATGCTCTTTTACAGAGAATATGGTTACTTCAAAGACAAAGAAGAGGGATGCATGTTTTCAAAACATCGAAGCTTGCGGCTGGGCTACTGTTAATGGGAGAAGGGATGCTTGGTCGAGATGGTTCTGAAAAATCAAAGCTTACTTCTAGAGGGAAGAAAAAATCACTTTGAATCTAAGTGGATGCTTGATTCTTGTTCGTTAGATTTGTGCATTTGGTTTGTCTATTTTCTGTTTTGTGCTATCTGGATTTTTCAGGGTTAAAGATGATTTTTTGGCGATCTTTTGTAAGTCTTAATTCTGGTTTTTTTAACATGAAATTTGAAGTTATCAATACTTATATATTCTTTACTCTTTTAATTGTTCATTAGATATTGCATAAGTTTTAGGATTTGCTTCTAAAAGCGGGAATTTGGATTGCTTTTGGATGAATATTGAATATGTTTGAAGGATTTTTTGCATTCTTGGAACAGACCCCAAATCGAACAAACTGAACCGATATCGAGCAGTTCGGTTTTCACTCTTATGGCGGTTCGGTTCAGTTTGTAATATATGAATAGTGATTTTGCGGTTCGGTTCAATTTAGACCCCTAAACCGAACCGCGTACACCCTAGTTGCAGGAGGCATTTGTTGTGATAATGGTTCTTTTAAATCGGGTACTCTAACGCTCATTGAGAAAAGTCTGAATGAAAAGTGTCTCGACTTAGAATTAAAGTTAACCCACATATTGAGTCCAAGTTAAAAAAATGAAAAAAAAATATACGGAACCGTTCTTCGTCAGAGATGGATATGGGCTTTATTTTTGTATTTATTCTCAGATGATTCTTTTGTGATGTTTTAGTGGATGGGCATGTATGATATTTATCATGAAAATGGAAATGAGAGAATATTATGGTTGTTTATTTTGTGATGCATTGGTGCATTATGAATTTGAAATGAAAAAATATTATAAAATAGTTTTTGTATGGATATTATCATAAATGATACAATGAATGATGATATTTTGTTATCATCTTTTGAGTGTATTAATCATTATTATTTAGATAAGTTTAAATTTAACTATTATATTTTTTGTAGCATGAATGAGATAATTTATTTTATAGTTGAAAATGTACAATAAAATGTTAATGAGTTTCAAATAGGCTTATATGGATCAAATTATGACAAATAATTTTTCAATCTAGTACTACCATGCATCAAATATTGTACAAGTAATACAGTCTTTTAAATAATACAATATTAATTATTGAACAATATTATTTAATTCAGTATAGTACAGTACAGTCCAATACGATAGATTTAGTACAATATTATTTAGTACTATCTTAACGATCAAACGAGACCTTAAAAGTTTCGTGAGTTCATTATAAGAAGCAAGCAATTGGATATTCAATATATGAAACTATAGATAAAGGTCCAAGTAGCAATTTTTCAGACGAACACATCTCAATTTTATAACAATTTAAAAAAATTCAATTACTTGAGAAAATTTGCATTACTCTTGGAGTTCTAAAACTTCATATAAGCAAAGTGCGTGTCTATTTAAATTTCTAAGAGTTCATTTATTCTCTCTTATCAAAATAAAAATGAAATATTATATTCTAAAACCCATGGCATCAAATGATATCTTAATATATTAAAAGGGACTTAGAGAATGAGAAATTTTTTATTTCTCTTTTCACCCTTTAAACTCCATTTAGATATAGTTTAGATATAGGATAAAATATGTAATTCTCATTTTTGTCATTAATTCTTCACATCTTTCTCAATTTTAGTTCAACTACTGAACCCTGAATAAATAATACAAAAGAGATGCACTATCTGAAATAGACAGAAGTCATGTTTGACTCAGCTTATAAGCTGTAGTTTATGACTTATATATTAAATAAGTAAATAACTTATTTTTAATAGGGCATTTAGCTTAGCTTAGTGAAAAACGCTAGCAGTTTATATAAGCTAAAAAATTAATAAGTTTTCAGCTAAACTAATCTAATTTTCTAACTTAAAATTCTTTTAATTTTTTTCACGTCCAAAATTACCTCCATCTTTTTTAAAAACTACACAAACATACATCTCTTCTTCAAGACAGATCTATGAAATGAAAGGAAATTGTACTGCTTTGAATTGGAGGGCGGCACTGATGCAATCAATTATTCTCTCGGTGATACTTTTCCCAAGGTTAGGAGCTCGGGTCAAGGTCACGGGTCATGTCAGAGATTCGGGTCGGGAATAAAGTTTGAAAAGTCAGTCGGAGACATGGATCGAGGGGACAGGTCAAATTCACAAGTCAGGGAGTCGAGTCAGGTCGAGTTGGGGTGCTTGTTTCGTGTTGGACACAGGTCAGGGCGGGTCGGGGACACAAGGTCAGGAGTTTAGTTTGAGTCGGGTCAGGGACATGGGTCGCTATTCGGAGTGTCGATTCAGACCAGGTCTGGGTGGGCCACGGGTCAGGGACGCGAGTTTAGGAGTTTGGGACATGATTCCCCAACCTGGCCCAGATCCAGACCCTGACCCCGATCCCGACCCCGACCTTGACCCCGATCCTGACCCCGACCTTGACCCCAACCCTTCATGATGAATTGCAAGACGATTGTGTAGTCATCTTGTACATTACACGATGTGTTACACGATTATCTTATAGTCACCATGTAGTGTACAAGGTGACTACAAGATCGTCTTGTAATAAATCTTGAAGTGGTCAAGATTTGATGTTGTGTAATAATTTTAAAATTAAACATAAATAAATATGGAGGTTGAGTGTTGAGGAAGAATAAGTTGACATTTGATTTGATATTTTGTAAGAAATGTATAAGGAGGAAAGAATGGAGAAAAAGTTTATGGATGATGGGTCATGGGTATTGTTCAACTAAAATTACGGAAAAAGTGTATTTTAGCTATTTAGGTTTTCTATGGGTCTAGTTTAGGTAAAACCCCTAAATGAATTTGGGGGAAACATAGGTTCAAGATAATGGCTTATTAATCGAATAAGTGATATGGTACAAGTTATTGACTTTAGGTCTCATAGAAACTATTTTGTTGATAAGAAAATTTTTTATGTGTACAAACATTTATGATCAAGTTGTCAGAATTTGCAAAATAATGATGTACACATGAAGTATGAAGATTGAGTACATCGAGACTTCAAGCAACTATTCATAAGGTCTCGATCTCGGTTTGAAAAATCTCCTTGGATATTTGAAACATATTATGATATATTGTCAAAAGCGTTAGTGACAAAAGATTGGAGAAAGATAAGTCAACTGATGCAAAAATAAAAAATAAAAAACCCTATAAAATATGTTTTATGGGATTTCAGAAAAGATAAAAAAGTTAGAGGAAAATAGAAGCTAATCTACCACGACTAGACGTGTGCCCATCACCGGTGGTCGTTCGACCCCTTGTTGTATTCTCTTAACAGCTATATTTTATAATCTCCAATGATCCAGCAACAAACCAACATGGACAACAATCGTATGTTCCCTGTTGTAACCCCCCCCCCCCAACGGATCTATTTCCTCGTCATATACATAGAGGGTCTTTTTGGAGCCTAAACACACATCAATTAAGTATAAAACTCTCATAATTTGATAAAATAAGTCTTCATCATATTGTGAGAGTAAAATTTATGTATTTACTATTTGAGAGAATTTTGTTTGTAATCTTTTGATCTGGAAAAGAGATGCGAGATGTGTGATTGTTGCCTGAAGAGGCAATCCATGAAAGATATAATTAGTGCATGTGGAACTAATTGGTTGTAAAAGTTTGATATTCACCCATGAATAAGTTCATGGTAGTGGATTCTTCAAGGAGGAGCCTTGAAGCATGGATTTTGGTAAGGAGTTTCGAACCATGTAAAAATCATTGTGTTCAATTCTTATTCCCTTATTCTCTTTACTTTATTTCATAATTATTTAATTTCTTTATATATTTACTTGCATTGATTCATTATAATTATTATTATAAATTTTAAAAACTTAAATCACACAACACACATCCGCTCAAGGGGTGTCATACCGATCCAAGAATAGGTATTAGAACTTGGTGCTTAAATTAATAAAACTATGATGTCTTGAGCTATGACATCTTTGTGTGGAAATTTTTATGAACAAGGACAATCTATTTCTAGACCTCCTCTATTTGATGAAAATGATTTTAATTATTGAAAGATAGAATGGGAGCTTATTTACAATCTCTTGATCATGAATTATTGAAAATAGTTGAAAATGGTCCTTATGTTCGAAAATCATTTGATTGGACAAAGAATGAAAAAATCAAACTTTCTCTAAATTCTAAAGCTATGAATATATTATATTGTACATTAGATAGAAATGAATTTAATCGAATATCCGTGTGTAAAATTCTGCAAAAGAATTTATTATGTGTTTAAAAGTAACGCATGAAGAGACAAATGAAGCAAAAGATTCTAAAGTTAGCATGCCCATGCATAGTTATGAACTCTTCAAGATGAATGATTATGAATGTGTTAGTGACATATTTTGTCAATTTATCAATATTATCAATGCTCTTAGATCGTTTGGGAAAACTTACTCGAATAATGAGCTTGTTAGAAATTTTTTAGAAGTCTACCATAATCATGGGAAAGCAAGGTAACCACAATCCAAGAAGCAAAAAATCTTGACATGCACTAACTTGAGGAACTCATTGGATCATTGTTAAAGTGTGAGATGAGATTTAAGAAAATAGAAAAGTACGCTATAATAAAAGAAAGCGTGGCATAAATCCAATGAAATCTCTATAAGTGAAGAAGAGGAAGATGATGATGGAGACCTCGTTCATTTCATGATGAAGTTAATGAAATTGCTAAAGAAGAGACTGTTGGAAATCCTTCCTTAATTAGTTTTTTAATAGTTTTGGAAATATGTAATTATGGTGTAATCTTAGGAGACTAAATAAATACTAATCACACATCTCTTTCAAGATTAAATAAATTGAAACTCATTGAGCACGAGAAATTATAATTGCTACACCAGATCAATAATTAGCTCTAACTTATGAAATTCTAATGGTGTTATAAACAAAGAACAAATTTAATCATCACTTCTCTCAATCACAGAACTAAATCCAAAATTATGCCATAGTTGGCCAGACGATCATAAGCATTAAGAGCATATTATAACACTCAATAATATTGAATGAACATCGATTGAATTGAAAACTAAAATATATGAACAATCATTGTTTGGTTATGTCATAGCCCTAGATAAGAAAAATAGAACATAAAATAATAAAAAAATATCTTAATAATATTCATGAACATAGATGAAAATAGAAAAAAAAAACTAGATTTGAGAATGAATTTAAATTGAGAACCGTCTCCCAGTTTGATCCGTCTTCGTTTCCTCTCTAAAAAAAACTCTCTTCTCTGCCTCCCACGTCCAAAGAGTGGTCCCAAAAAATCCTAAAATATTTTATTTATATACTAGGGTTTGATAAGGATAAGATTGAAGCAAAAAAATCACAAAAAATCTAGAATCACGCCAGCGTCATGACGGTGAAAGCCAACATCGCGACGTTGGTGAATTTGTCCACGTGCCAGCGTCACAACGCTGGCTTGCTGTAACATCCGGCATCACAACACTGGCTCTCTGCCCAAGTCCGTCCTTTTCACATTTTATCCGTATTTTTGTCTTCCAACTCTTTCAAAAATTAACCCAAATTATTTGAATATCATATCTGCAAAAATAAAAATAAAACAAACATAAATCAAACAATTAAACTCAAAGAACCAATAAAATTAAACTTATGTTTATCTAAAATATGAGTGTGAAACACACTCATCAAATACCCCCAAACTTAACTTTTTGCTAGTCCTCGAGCAAAACAAAAATAAAAAATCAAATAAGAAAACATAAATTCTAATTAAGCAAAACTACGAATCAAGTGATGAAATGTTTTAACTAAATAAACATGCCTCAGAGATTTTAAAATAGCGATAACCCAAGAAAAACTTCTGAATTGTGATCATGTAGAATTTCAACACAAACATCAGCTTACATTACACTTTGTAAAATCTCGAGTGCGTGTCTGTTACCGTAAGTCGTCCAACTTCTTAATCTCAAATGAGTTTATGCAATCAATTCTCGCAAGAGCGGATCCATTACTATAAACATATTAGAACTCCCTAGGCCAATTTTGCATGTCACTCTCCACTAATGTAGGCAAACCATAACACTTATGATCATTAAGACTTTCGTAGGCTTGTAATGTATAGCTAGGGTTTAGGGTAGGATAAATGATATTATTCCGGCTCAATCTTTACCCATAGTTATACATGCATTCTAGGAATCAACGAGCTTAGCTCAACTTTTCTTGTAACACCCACAAACTTGTCATTCCACCTCTTGAATTATCAATCATGCCCAACCATTCTTCTTCTTATTTTTTTAATTTGATTTCTAATAGCTCCCAAACCATATGGTCTTAGGGTATTAAGTGTTAAGACACCCTTTCGAGCTTAGTCACTCATGTCCAAAAAGCTATGAAATCAAACTTATTCACAAGTTTTTTTAAGTATATCAAAACTCCTCTCATCCACCCAGATAGTCATAGCTCCAAGTATTTTTCTAAAACATCCATATACTATGAGTAAAAAAGGTGACTATAGAAATTGTTTTATAAGGTTAGGAAATTGTCATTGGTGATAAAAAAAATGGCTATTTAGGCTCAACAGAGATGACTAAGGAAACAATTATGCACAGGTTGGCTTGAAAAGCTCCAAACGATCCAAAGTTGGCCTAAGTCATATCCTAAGTATAGTGTAGCCTAAAATTTATCCTCGAGCAACAATCAAACTAGTTTTAGAGTTCTTATGAGATCATAATGATTCCTTAAATCACATAAACATTCTCTAAGTAAAAAGATACTCAAAACGATCAAGGCAAGGTGCTCAATATGTGGAGATTCTTAAGTGAAATGTAAATCAACAATTGGTTCAAACATATACAGATACACAAATTCATCATTTTTTTAAGTTATCAATAAATCAAAACCAATCTCGTCAAAGGCGTTAGTGTTGTCTACAGTAGAACACCAAAATTTTAATTTTTAATAAAGCCACCACCCCTATACTTGAAACTTTCATTATTCTCAATGAAAAGAAAATATGTAAAATGATTAAGTAGAGAAGACTCCCCCTAGATAAGGATAAGCTTTCATCCTTGTCAGTCTCTTTAATGTTCATGTTGTCTCCAACTGAGAGGAAAGTGGTGTCTGAACCAAAATCATCCAAGGTCTAACGGTCGCGGTGTTGGGAGGTCAGTGTCACGACGCTAAGCGTTTTATCCATAGTTTTTTATATATATAAACCTGAATAAAAAGTAAAATAAGCAAAATAAAATAAATAAAAAACTAAATAAATAAATAAAAAGAAATAACATAAATAAAATTTGATTCCCTCCCGGTAGCGCGTGTTTTAATGTCTTCAGCCAGACGTAATGATCAACCAGGCTTCACCCGTTGTCCACTGACTTTAGAATTCTCTTTGTGTCAGAAATTGACCACCCTAAAACTATTTTATGCTCTCTCAATACCCTCAATAGTTTGTCTTCTTGTTCACCATTTAATGAAGCGGGGATAATGATAGGAAGAGTATATGCTTCTCCTAAAAAGGTGTACCGCAGATGGAGGTCTAACACCGGTAATTTTTCAATAGGTGGTAGGTGTCTATGTTAACCGTCTCCCAATTCTGCGCAAGGCCTCTTCATAAATATGGATGAGGTTGCTTCCAACTGATTAACACTCTCCAAAATCTATGGATTCTTCTCGTCAATAACCCCAACTAGACATGCTTCCAATGGTTCACTCAGATCACCGGTGTGAATTGCTTCCTCAAAGCATACTTATGCACTATCCACCCGCAAACAACTATTCATATTATTTGGGTGTTTAATTGCTTTGAAGACATTAAAATTTCCTAATCTTCTTGCACTCTCAGAATAAGTTCTCATTTTTACAAATAAATGAGATTTCTTCCCGTAGCTAAGAATGGTTTACCAAGAATAATGGGAATTTCTTGGCTTTCCTCCATGTCAAGAATAATAAAATCAGCTGAAAAAATAAATTTATCCACATTTACCAAGACATCCTCGATAATCCCCTGTGAATATTTAATAGAACGATCAGTTAATTGTAAATATATCATCGGTGGCTTAGTTTCTCCAAGACCTAGCTTCTTGTAAACTGAATACGTCATCAAAGAGTTACTAGCTCCAAGGTCACATAGAGCCTTTTCAAAATAAGAATTGTCAATGGTGCAAGGAATAGTAAAACTCTCATGATCTTTTAACTTTGGAAGTAATTTATTCTGCAAGATAGCACTACACTCCTCAGTAAGTGCAACTGTCTCATACTTCTCTAGCTTTCTCTTGTTCGCGAGAATTTGCTTCATGAATTTGACATAACTTGGATTTGTTCCAAAGCTTCGACAAAAGGAATGTTGATATGCAGTTTCTTAAACACATCAAGAAACTCGAAAAACTGCTTGTACAATTTCTGCTTTTGGAATCGCTGAGGGTATGGAATAAGTGGAACATACGGTGGAGGATTATCAGGAAAGAGCTTTGACTTAGGCTTGTCTTCCTTATTTTCTGAGATCTTGGAAAAATAATCACCTACAACCTTAGTTTGTGCTTTAATTGACTGAGAACTTACAACTATTGCTGTCTTCGATTCTACTATCTCCTTGCCACTACGAATGGTAAAGGCGTTTACTTATTCTTTTGGATTTCTCTCAGCGTTGCTCGGTAGAGAACCTTGTGGCCTTTGAGTGAGCATTTTTGATAGTTGACCCACTTGACGCAGCTTGGCTCTGAATACTAGTTTTTTACCTCTGAATTGTAGCATATGTTCGTGTCATAAATTGAGTATTATTGATTGTGAGTTGGGCAAGAGCATCTTCTAAAGAAAATTTAGGCTATTGAGGCTGAGTAGCAATTGGTGGATTCATCACATTTTGATTATTCCTCCAAGAGAAATTAGGGTGATTTCGCCACCCTTGGTTGTAAGTGTTGGCAAATGGGTTATTCTATCTGCTGTAATTCTCAACAAAATTAACATGTTCTAACTGAGAAGGAGCAAAGGGATTATGGGCTTGACATTTAGTACAAGGATGAGGTTAATTGCATAAAATACGAACTTCCCGTGTAGCATGAATAGCATTAGCATTGGTGGTGAAAAAACTCAATTGCTTGGACATTGTAGCTACTTTAGCAGTGAGAGCGGTAAGGGCATCGACTTCATGAACTCCATGAATCTTTCTCGGTACATTGCGCTCAGTCGGCCATTAATATGCATTAGCAGCCATTTTTTCAAGCAAAGTATAGGTCTCATGTGTTTTTCCCATTAAAGCACCTCACCTCGTGCAACCCATAAAGAGACTTTTTCAACTTGCAGACCTTTCCTTGACTAAAAATATTCTCGATACCTAGAGGCATATCTATATACATTTATTCTTCCAAGTTATCGTGTAAGAATGCATTTTTCGTATCAAATTGTTGTAGAGGCCAATCAAGAATGGCTGTCAAAGATAAGAGAATTCTTATAGTGTTCATTTTAGCTTCTGGTGCAAAAGTCTATTGATAGTGTAGCCCATAAGTCTGAGCGTACCCCTTATCAACCAATATAGCTTTGAATCTTTCATTGAACAATATGCTTTATACTTAATCGTGAACATCCACTTGCATCCCACAATTTTCTGATCTTTGGGTAGATTAACCACTTCCCAAGTATCATTCTTATACAAAGGGCACATAAGGGTAAGGCATCTAAAAGCAAGCATTGAACGGGAAGAAAAAGAACTCACCTTCAAATTCAAGTTCTTGTACAAGAAAATGAAAACTTACACTCAAATCCTTGATTAGTTCACTAAACAAAAAATCAGTTCAAATCCAAATAAATTCTAACCTTCCATTAAAGACCCTATAGATTCCTTGAAAGAGAGAGAGAGATGATTGGCCTTTAGAGAGAGATGATTGGCCTTCAAAATTCATGTTCTCGAACAGAAATACCCTTCCTCATCTTAGTTGTCATATAGCTCCAAGTGGCCTTATGACGACTTTGATCGGACTGCTGCCAAAACATTTCCTGTAAAGACTCTATAATCTCATAGGTAGTCTCCATGCTTTCATGATTGGTTCTCAGAACATCATTCTTGCTCACAAGCATGTAGCACTTCACCTTGTTGTTTGATATGATGCAAGCATCATATATGTCCCTAGCATTCTTATGGGCGTTTGTAGCAGGTTCCTCAGGACATTCCTTAGTAAGACGAACTTACGGTCCTAACAAATCAACATTAAGTTCATATTTGATTTCCAACGTACGAAATTATCACCATTCAATTTCTCAAGAGCGAGTAAAGCAACAACAGGGTTGCTCATGGTAGACATAATATTGATAACTGAAATTTAAAACATACATGATTCAATATAATTGATAAATATCTAGAATTTGAAAAGTAAATGTGATGCATGAATACAATCATAATAAATACAACGATTAATGTGCCGCCTTAGGGTCGATCAGATTAACCTCAGATTGTGTATGAGACATTCTCATTCTTATTAATTAAAACTTAAAATGTCTCATATTTTCTCTTTTAACAATAAGGTATCGCTTGTTCGGTCAAGTCACAATTATCCACATGAATATGTCGCCTTATGGTTGATCAAAACTAAACTACATCAGTTCCTCCTATCTTCTTAAGAAGTCCAACTTTGGTATTGGAACAGCTCGAAACCTTCCTTATAGGGATGAAAACCAAGCCATCTCGAGGCCCTCACTACACCTCACGGTGTTGTACTAATTATGGAGATCATAGGTTACATTGGCATGTCAACCTTCTCTCACTCACTATTTTAGGATAATGTGTTTCTATTTTAACTAATCGATTAATTCTAAATTAATTACTAGTTATAATAACAACCCTATGAATATTTAATTATCAGTTAATTCAATCTCATTGGTCTAAGTTCATTTAACTTTCTGAAACGCCTAAGTCATAATTAGGTGAACTTAGATTAACTAATTAATTATATTCATCAAATTTTAATAAAACTCTTTTACTAAAGTCGCTTAACCTAAAGCTTACTATAGCCTTTAGTGTGCTGTGATTACCAAGATTAACTAGTTAAAACCTAACAATTTATATGTAATTGATTTCATAAAGCAATAGATATAAACATATTAGGACAATCCTAATAGATCATGTTTCTACAGATGAAATGTATGATTAAATAAAACTGTATGAGATTTTCATGTATTGCATGTGATCGACTACTGCTTGAAAATGTTATCAAACATAAAAATTAATGAATTATTTAACAATTAAATAAAATAATAATTGACCAAGTGACTATTGGATATTTTTAAATTGCAACCCTTGAAATAAAGAAAAAAAATTATAAAGTGGACTTCAAGAATACATATTTCCTAAATATTGTCTTCTCCTCCTAATGTCCATCTTCATAATCTTCAAGCTTTGAACAAAACTCTTTTTAATTAGAAAAACTGTTTTTCTAAAGTAAAAAAAATTTCTATAATTATGACTTTTAATATAGTTGACTTTGACTTAGTCAAATTAATACTTTATTTGATTTGGTCAAACTTGAGTCAAACCCAATCAACCTATTAATTTTTAGTTTTCTTAAATTCAAAAATTAATAATTAATTTTAAAATTACATTAATTTTAAACTTTAAATGGATAATTAAAAGAGTTTGGATTTTAATGAAACACTTAGGTTATAGAGTTGGTTGCAAGGTTTGTTGGAAACTTTCCTAAAACGTGACAACAACGGCCACCGACAATATGACTCTCTAATCGACCCCCATCACCACCGCTGCCCGTCACACCGCCGACACTGTTCACCTCTGTCGGAACAATAAATTTCCAATGTGAACAGTGTTTTCACGGATGAACAGTGTTTCGCGTGAACAATAAATTTTCGCCGTTCGTCTCGTGCGTTTTTCATCTTCTCGCGTTCAGATCTATTATAGTAATATTAAAAAAATTATAAAAATTCCTACGCCTCAATTCGCCTTACACAAGATCTAAGAAAAATTAAAACAAAGTCTAACCCAACAATCACCATACAATTAACGATTTATTATTTTCCATACATTTAAAAAACATAACCATCCATCATCATACATATCTCATATTATATGAATAATGTAAGAAAACTCACTCAACATTTAACATATAAATATATAAAGACCGTTCTATTACCATTTACTGGTCGTAGTATCGCGTGCGCAGCGGAAGGGTGAAGGCTCGTGGCCTTTTAAAAAATTAAAATTAAAAAAAAATTGAATCTTTTAATAAAACAAAACTTACGCAACGCCACGATAACTAAATAAAAACTTTTATTAAAAACTCTTTTGCAATCAGTTAAATCTACAACATACAAAGTTATGAATTATATACCTCTTGTAGTCTATATCAAGTGTCCTTGCGAAAACCGATCGATCATTCGTTCCCATGAAACCGTTCCAACGATTAGTAGACTCAGAAATCCACGCTAAGATCTTCCAAGTCAATCTTCAATGCACTAGGATGTGTGTTGGCACGTAGAATATTACAAGACACTTTTTCTGTCTCGAGATGTTCTCAACAAATGAGATCTAGAGTTTTACTGAGAATGACTTTTGTGAGATGATTCTCTAAAAGAACGTGATGATTATTCTTTTAGAAATTCGATTAACGTTTAATCACAGAAGAAAATCTCTCTGACACCAATCGTATTCTCAATTCAACTATTGATTGACGAACTGATGATCTGATCAACTTATTCTCTCCTCTTCTTTCAACTCCCTAGGTTATTAGAATAATATCTGTACATATTCTAGATAATAGTGTATCAGATTTTTAGGGATAAACCGAAATAATATTTAATTATAAAATTATCAATTATAGTGAGACCCACTGTAATTTTGCACAACTGCAGTGTCTCATAATCACTACTGCAATGCCACGTGGCACCACATTAATTCATGTCAATTTCTGATATCCTATCAGTTATTGACACGTGGCGATTATCGTGAATTAAATATTTATTTTAATCATATAATTATCTAGATATCATTTACTTCAAAATTAACATATCTGAGTATTCCTATCAACTAAGTTATCTATTATTTCATAAATAACAGATTTAATTGATTTAAATTATTATCTAATAATAATTTAATTATCTAGTTTCACAAATTAGATATTCTGTCTCATTTATCAATAAAAATTGATAATTATTTATAAATAATTCAGTTAATTAATCACACATAATTATGTACTTGTCCCAGAATAATTTTTTTTTTCAAGTCAGTCCTTGTCTCATGTCCTGAAATATTCACACCCTAAACAACGTAGTATAAAAGTGACTTGGGGACCATGTACCTATAATCTTAAGTTTCAATTAATTAGATTATTAATTAAACTCTTTAATTAAATAATCTTATTTATTACTCCACTATAAATATAGAATTACACTCTTAGAGATTATAGAATGTATCTACAGAGAATTCTCATGTAGTCCGCTGATATAATCATTTCATGTATTGTCCTCCAATTATCGGTTCGTAAATTAGAACTTATCAAAATTATCATTTTACCCTTCTAATTACCTCTTGATCATTAAGTACCATTAATAAACTAGTGAATGACTAAGTTATAGTCTTATTATAAATTTGAGCTCAATAACCATTCAGTTCTAGAATTAACACTTAAGGGAACCAATATACGATCCATTAGGAAAGTATAGATTCCAAATCTTGTAAGATCATGTCCCCAACCATCCACATCACTGAATCTTCAAAACAAAAGTCACTAACCTGATTAACAAACAGACCTTAACGAGTAAATCAAAAGATCCAGTAGATATGCATAGAAGTTCATGACTACTTAGGATACAGACTAATCTACATATGATTATCGAATTGATGTATATTAAATATTTATGATCAATGGCACATTAATAAATATATTAATTCACATCGGTCCTGTCATATACAATCTTATTATATAAAATACATTCACTAAGATGTCTATCCACATCAATGTTCTCTTTAAATTTAATATCAAAATGTCAATACACATGTTTTAAGTCCATAACATCCAACAGCCAAACCATGATTGTTCATATATTTTGATTTTCAATTCAATCGATGTTTATTCAATATTGTTGAGTGTTATAATCTGTTCTTAATGCATATGATCGTCTGACCAGCTATTGCATGATTTTAGATTTAATTCTGAGACTGAGAATGATGATTAAATTTTGCTCTTTGTTTATAACACCATTAGAGTTTCATAAGTTAGAGATAATTATAGATCTAGTGTAGCAATTATAATTTCTTGTGTTTAATGAGTTTCAATTTATTTAATCTTGACATAAATGTGAGATTAGTATTTTTGATTCATTGTAATCGATGCTTGAGAAAGATTGATAATTAAATTAGAGAATTTTACTGTCAATAATTTGATAAACATTTATTCGTTGAGATTTGAAATTTAGAGCATGATTGGTTTGATGAAATCGAAAACCCTAGAGCTTTGAACTATTCAAATTTGAATTATTTCTCCTAATCAAATATTAATCTTTTTGTTTAACTTTTCATTAAAAATTCTCAACTTTTTATCATTCTCAATTAGAATTAAGATATAGTTAATTTTAATATTCTAATATCAACCAATTCTGTAGACGATACTCTATTTTCATAAAAAATTTATTATTTGACGACGATAGTATACGCTTGCACTCTAGAAAAATTGTAACAAGTTTTTGGTGCCATTGCCGATGATTGATTTTATTTATTGATATTGGAGTTACATATCCGTAATTTTACTTCGAGTCTTCATTTTTTAATTTACGATTTTTATAATTTGAATTTTCACGCATTTTCTAAGGTGTGGAGAAAATTTGGACGTAAAATTTTGACTCCCCTAAATTTGAAAATTGTCCGAACTTGTCCTTGTAATAAAAAAGAAGAAAAATTGAAACAAGTTTTTGGTACCGTTTCCGGTGATTGATTTTGTTTATTGATATTGGAGTTACATATCCGTAATTTTACTTCGAGTCTTCATTTTTATATTTATGATTTTTTATTATTTTGAATTCTCACGCATTTTCTAAGGTGTGTGAGAAAACTTGGACGTAAAATTTTGAATTCCCTAAATTTGAAAATTATCCGAACTTGTCGTTGTAATAGAAAAATGATGAGAGAAGCTTCTAAACAACCTCAAGAAACCATGAAAAATGTCATAGAAAATCTTGAATTGTGAACAACCAAATAACCAGGCAATTCGAGACTATGTTAGGCCAGTGGTCAATAAAACCGCGTCTGCCATTCAACGCCATGTTATTAATGCCAACAATTTTGAGATTAAACCAACTATCATTCAAATCGTGCAAGCAAATCAATTCGAGGGTCTGCCTAATGATGATCCAAATGTTCACATAGTAACTTTTCTCAAAATTTGTGAGACATTCAAGTACAACTATGTCTCAACTGATGTAGTTAGGCTGGGATTATTCTCATTTTCACTTCGAGATAAGGCTAAGAGTTGATTGAACTCTTTACCCTCTTGATCAATCACTACTTGGAATGGACTTTTTGAGAAATTTTTGACTAAACAGCCAAGATGAAGAACGAGATCACTACTTTTGTCCAATATGATAGTCTCTTTATGAAGCTTGGGAGATGTTTAAAGAGATGTTGAGCACATCATGGACTCTCTGAACGGCTACAAGTCCAAACTTTCTACAATGGTTTGAGGAATTCAACGAGGACACAGGTAGATACAACATAGAGAGACTTTTTCAACTTGCAGACCTTTCCATGACTAAAAATATTCTCGATACCTAGAGGCATATCCATATACATTTCTTCTTCCAAGTTACCGTGTAAGATCGAATTGTTATAGAGGCCAAGGATGGCGACTAAAGATAAGAGAATTCTTAGTGTTCATTTTAGCTTTAGATGCAAAAGTCTACTGATAATCCAGCCCAAAAGTCTGAACGTACCCCTTATCAACCAATCTAGCTTTGAATCTTTCAATTGAACAATATACTTTATACTTAATCGTGAACATCCACTTGCATCCCACAAATTTCTGATCTTTGGGTAGATTAACCACTTCCCTAGTATCATTCTTTATGCAAAGCGCACATAAGTGGAAGGCATCTAAAAGCGAGCATTGAACGGGAAGAAAAAGAACTCACCTTCAAAATTCAAGTTCTTGTACAGGAAAACGAAAACTTACAGCCAAATCCTGGATTAGTTCACTAAACAAAAAATCAGTTCAACGCCAAATAAATTCTAACCTTCCATTAAAGACCCTATAGATTCCTTAAAAAAAACAGATTTCAACTTGCCCGGAGTACCAGTCCAACAAGCAACACCTGCACCTATCAACAGAATAAATCCAAGGAGCAGCACGGTATAATTCATACTCCATAGATTACTGCTTGGTGCCGTTGCCCCGTGCAGCACTTTTTGCTACAACTTGATCATCAGACAAAGGTAAATAGTATATACGAGGAGTTGCCTTTGTTTTGCGGAATAGGTCATCGAGAGTAACTGTAGGAGTATCAGACTTATCAAGCAGCTCAGGTGGAGGCGGAAGAGGAAGAGGGAGGCGCTCAATTGTTTGAGGATGATTGGGTAAAGGTGGTGGAGGTGGAAGAGAAGGTGGGGGTGGGAGTTGCTGCCTCGGTTGGCGGGGTGAGGGTTGTGGCTGCGACGCTGGTGGAGCAGGAGGAACAGCAGGTGCGGCTGGTGTCTGAGGAGCCTCCAATCGCGTTTTCACTTCTTGAGGTTCAACAAACTCTGCCACGAGAAGGCGGCCGCCATTTGGAGGCCATTGTAGGTTATATACCGCATTTCGTGTCTCGATGGCTTCTTCTACTGTAGCGTACTGCAAGAAAAATATGAAAATCAACAAATGGATTAATTGATTCACTTCATATCTCATTGTCAGCATCTACACACGTACATTGAACAGAATAACCTCGTTAATATGGGAAAAGAGGTGACGGATTATGGTCCCCTGATCTGGGCCGTTGAGCTCAGATCTCAGCGGCCAAGATTAGTTCGACACAAGAGGGGATCTTAATCCGTTAATATGGTCAGACAAGGAGTTGTTAGGAAGGGGGTGGCAGCTGAAAATCAAATATGTAAGAGGGAAGTCCTTACGGTAACATAGCAATGAGTTTTGATATGGTCCATCCAGAAACTGGTAACACTTCCGGTTTTGCCTAGGAGCTCTTGCACAGCTTTCAGGGTAAAAGGACGCAGGAAATGGTCGATTCTTAGTGAATTGGTTGAAGGTCTCGATGATGCTGGAACTGCCAAAAGAGATAAACAAGAGACCAGTCAAAATATGGCTAGAAATTTTTTTCATTAAAATCAAACAAATCCATCAATAACTCACCAACACGTTCCTTAGGTAAATCTTCACCACCTGTCGAGTCAGATCTAGAGAAGTTGCGTTTCAGAGAAGTTGATTGGAAACTTTCCTTATGGGCAATGCCGCTTTGTGGCTCAGAAACTTTGATGGTTTCAGAATTCCACCGCCGTTGCCTCTTTACAGGCTCACTGTTTCCAACTGCCACTTGATCTGTTAAGCAATTTTTTATCAGATGCAAACACAAAAAAGCTGTTCCTTAATTTACAAGGCAAGTTTTCAAGATGGCGAAGTAATTTGAGTCCCAAACATTAGAAATTTAGAGATGAAGAAACGGCAGAACAAAATTAAGATTACAATTCGGTGGAGGACAGGAGACCAGGTGTAAAGCAAACACAACTATGAAATGAGATCTATGTTCTGAACTATACCTTCAGATTGAATCTCATAAACCAAGTTATTTGTTTAATGTGTAAATGGCTTTTCATTTCTCTGGTCTTGTTGAAGGCTCTTGTTCGGTTTGGCTATACTTCCTTTTCTTCGGTTTGGCTATACTTCCTTTTCTAAGATTGAGTGTATGTTCTAAAAAGTCAAAAAACTAGAATTTACATGCCTCTTAACTGCAGTGTTAAAATGGATGTTTTCTTTCTACACTGCAGTTAACTGCAGTGTTAAATGCAAATAGCTTCAACAACTTAGAGTGGATCTTACACGATAAAACTCAAATGTTTCACTTATTCAGGTACACTCACTGAAAGGAGAATAGTTATCCCACTACAAACAATGTATTTATAACTTAACAAAGTATTTATAACTTACAATCAGACACAAAGAGCCACTTTGATTGAATTATCCATGCTACTTATAGGCCTCAAAGAAGTAATCAATGGAACAGATAGATCAACTTTCAAATATGTTTCCAAATGTAATGTCTGGTAAAACAGAGCTAGAAAGACACCAACACAAAGCACTAAAATAGCTAGAAGACCAGAAATGGTTGGAAATTGGAATAACTGTTAGAACTGTGTATATTACTGATCAGTAACCTATGTTATTGACTACATAAATTAATCTTCATAATTTGCATTCTATAAATGACCTCACATACACGAAGTAGATATAACTTGGTAAGGAAATGAATAGTATTCTATGGAGATATTGGTAAAATTATTAGATCGCATACCATATGACGATAATTTTTTTTTCTGAAACTCATATGACAATAATTAAAATATACACAAAGGTCCTATTTTCTTGAAGGAATAAGACACAAAATCATGATATTAAGCCAAACGCTACGAGTGAAAAAAACAGGACCAGAAAAATAGAAAAGGCAAAAAGAAGTTAAATAAAATTTGATAAAATTGAAGGAATGTTGAGAAATAAGAGGGTAATCATTACCATGAAACTTTCTTTTCTCAGCAGGCAAAGATGGTGGACTTTTCTTCTCAATAAGCAGATTCTTTTCATCCGCAGTTAAGTCTTCTTTGGCACCATCAACAGGAATTTCTTCTTCTACAATAGGCACTTCACTTTTTTCACTCATATCTACCCTTTCCCCAGGATTATACTTTGAATCATGTTGTCTACTCTCTAACACATCTTCTTCCATGGAATCGTCCCCAGAACTCCTATCCAAATTTAACTTTTCCGAGTACCCCACATCTGAAATATCATTTTTGTTGTTAATGTCTAGATTTGTGCTATTGCTGTCTCCTTTCTCTCCAGTGAAAGCCTTGCTCTCATGTGGCTCTTCAACATCCATTCGATGTGATTCGCCATCACCTGATATAATAGTGTTGGATGATGGTTGCACCATCTCTGGCTTAACATCTAGTTCTAATTTTACATGATCAGCATATATATCATCCTTTAGTTCAAACTTTTCATTAATTGACATACAATCACAAGAAATAGAATCAGATTTTACTTGAGTCTCTAAAACAGGGTTGACCTCAGATACCTGGTTGTCTGAAGCAGAAGAGTCGAGCATGAGATCTTTATTTTGGGGACTGGAACTCTCATTATCCATCTGGGAGCTATCCTTATTATCCAGTTGGGGCTTTAAATCCTTGTAGTCTCCCTCTAATTGTAAATTTGTGTTTTCCTGGGTTTCATTGTCCTCCAATTCTTTTCCACTTAATGGTAATTCATCTATTGGAAGATCATTTGTTGATTGGAGCTCAGAAATACCATTCTCCTGGGTTTCACTGTTCTGCAATTCTTGTCCACTTAATGGTAACTCAGATACCATAGTTCCGGTGATTAAAGTGCTGGTTTCCACAATAGTTGTATGGGATACCAACTCATCTTCGATCTTGGCAGAATCATTATTATCCAGTTGGGGCTTTAAATTCTTGTAGTCTCCCTCTAACTGTAACTTTGTGTTTTCCTGAGTTTCATTGTCCTCCAATTCTTTTCCACTTAATGGTAATTCATCTATTGGAAGATCATTTGTTGATTGGAGCTCAGAAATACCATTCTCCTTGGTTTCACTGTTCTGCAATTCTTGTCCACTTAATGGTGATTCAGATACCATAGTTCCGGTGATTAAAGTGCTGGTTTCCACAATAGTTGTATGGGCTACCAACTCATCTTCGATCTTGGCAGAATCATTCACATCAACCACCAATCCTTCTTGAGGATCCCCTTTGTCCAAGGCTGATGATGACTCGTCATTGTCATCTTGAACAGCTACGTCATCCACCTTCTTATTCTCATCACTATCATCTTCTATAAGGTTTTTCGCTGTTTCAGTACAAACTGATACTGTCTCTGCAATTTCCATACCAACTGTAGATTTGGGATCACAATCAAAACCGTTAGCATTCTCAGTACTATCCTTTTCAGCACTTTCCCTTTCAGTTCGAAGTGCTTCATCTAAACGTTTTATCAAATCATCCTTAAGACCCCTAATAGCCAATTTACGCTTCTTAAGCTCCTCTTTTAACTCGGTGACTTTCCACTGATCAATAGGTCTATTGTCAAGAATGGGATATTGCGATGACATCTTTCTAAGTTTAGATTCACCACCAAAACCCTGCTGAAAATTAGAAGAGTCCTACCATTAGCAAGCCAGAAAAACAAAAGCCAAAGTCAAGACCATTAGCAAACATACATTATTAGAATCGTCAAAAACCAAAATTTGCTCAATCTTCCCACATATTGACAGTAGAATCTAAAAACCACGTCCCAAATGGCAATAATAATTAGATTACTCAAGACACATATGACATAACCATACAAGCTACCAAACATTAGGTAAGGAGTACTTAAACACTGTTTCTGGGACTGCAACACCCACCCACCNCCCCAAAAAAAAAATAAATAAATACCTTACCACATCCCCTACTCCACCCAAAACAAGAGCAAGAGAAGCAATGACTGAAGTAAATTTATCCCAAACAAGATCCATCATCAGTAGTCAAGAAAATCCAACTTACCGTTTATTTCAAGTCTAAAACAAATATATATCGTGCTTAACTTCAATTAAGATATAAACTTTATTATCCAATCCACGAAACTAAATGGTAACTAAACGCAGAAAGTCACAAAAGTGATTGCTTGAAAGCCCCTGATACCCTGACAAGAAATGTAACCCTCAGCAGATAGTATACACGCATTTTCTCGAAAAAGTTAACGCCAAAAACATTTTCAGTGCAAAAGAAACAAAGACAAGTAAATTAGAACGCAAACCTCGTACAACTAACGAATTATGCAGATATCCTATGGTAGAACACACATATGAATCCAACAAATCGAAGAAAGTTTGAGAAATGACTCACAGAAACACCTGCTTCAAGCGCGGGAGAAACTCAAACGGCTCAAGACTTCCTTAAACGGGAACTAAATGAAATGCGAAACCCTATTTCCACAACACAAAATCCACCATTAGAGAGAGAGAAAATCACAGCTCCTATTCAGAAAAAAAAACACGAATTGAAGTAAAAGATGATAGATGAAGCGGGCAAGAGAAAATTGTACGGGGAAATCAGAGAGAAACGAAGTAGAAAAAAAAATGAAAATGGATTTCTTCCTCGGATGTTTATGAAGGGAGAAAGGGCCCCCTAGGGTTTTCGGTTTTCAGTTAATTGGTTCGTACTCGAAAGGATATGAAGGTTTGGGGGCAGGACCGGATGAAATCCGATTTTTTAGTAGCTGAGATTCCGAAACGGCCCTTCTAAAATGGAAAGAAAGTGTACTGCCGTTGGACTATAACGGTAACTTTGATATTTCTGGACGGTCTGATTCAGATATTTTTTTTATTTTCTAACATTTAGATGGTTAAATAATTACAAAGGATCTTAATTTTTAAAGTGGATAAATCTTACTTAATTCACCAATAATGTTCGTGCGAAATTTAAGTATTGCGTCAACTATCTCGCTGCAATAACCTAAGCATTTGACATAGTATACGTGACAAATTTTTGGATCCCTTGACGTTGAACGTAACATTTGACCTTAAAATATTTTTTCTTCTTTTCACTTCTAAATTTCCGTTCAAATAATTTGGTTCATGATAAAAATCCGTCCGTCAAATCATTAATAATTAACGCCCTTCATCAAAATCCGTTAATCATATGATATTTATGTTAATTTGATGTGGTTTAGTTAGGGGTGTGTAGATGTTTTTTTCGAATCAAACCGAATCGGCTCGATCGGTTCTTTTAATATAATAATTGTCATCAGTTCGAACCGATTATAACCCCTTTTTTTAATATATACTTTATAGGGAAAACTGCAAAAATGCCTCTTTCCTAGCTCAAGTTGCAAAAATGTCTAGAATTTTTTTTGTAAAAATGGCCGAAATATAGTAAACAATTTATTTATCACTGTGTAATTTCGATAAATAAATTGTTTAGCAGGGTCACATTTCGGTCATTTTTGCAAATAAAAAAAATCGGTCATTTTTGCAACTTCACCCTCGGAACCTGTTTTTTCCAGCTATTTTTCCTATTTTTTAGTATTAATTATTGTTATTGAGTTGAAGTAAAGAAAAACCAAAACTAAATTTAAAACCAATTAACCAAACGCCCAAACAAAAACCTTAACACTCACCTCGCGTCTCCATTTTCTTTCCTCTCCCTCTCGACGACCATCGTCTCTCTCAGTCCCTCATCCACCATTTTCTACTCTCCCCAACTCGAAGCTTCTATCGTCGACTCAAAGCTTCCATCATTGAGCTTGAAGCTTCCATCGTCGAGATCTCTGAGTCTCTCTGTCTCTTTGAGATTAAAGGTAGTCTTTCTGTCTCTTTGAAGGTATATACGGGTTCAAACTTGCATCTAATGCACAGCCCTACCAACCTGGTTATACAGCTCCACCTCCTCCACCTGTCGTTGAAGAAACAATTATTGATATTGGGTGTTATATTTTATCGTTTTCTCTATCTTTTTTTTCTCACTTACATATTCTTTTTGAAAGTTTTGTTACTGTCATTGATGATGGCCCTGTATCTTAAGAGCTGCTGCACATTTTTATATCTGCAATTTAATATGGATTGTGAAATTAATCTTGATATCTATCATGATCGTTAAGATGCAACTAATATGAAATGCAACTTCACTATGCCGTTTAGTTGCCCTTATTGTAAGCAACTAATATGAAGTCCCATAGACAGGAAATACATCAAGAATCGCAAGAATACATGAATGTGTTAGTGAATTTTCTCTGCTCAAGGAGTTATTACTCTTCATCACATTTATTGGATCTATAGGTTGCAGATATAGGCTATGGTTATCAACCTAGATTTTAAATCGTTATAAACATTAGCCATTTGTTGATATATTATTTTTATGGAATTGGGTTGCTGGATGAAGACCTAAGATTTTCATGATGCAGTTAAAAAAAACAAGAAGAGATTTTCCTGATGCGAACTAACTTATTAAGGTGTTCATTCTTAAGTATTCATGACAACCTCAATCACAGTTTTGTCTGGTGGACGATTTTGTTTCCATAGAATGATATTTTCCTGAATTAACTATGAATTACCGTGCAATCTAGCTATGGTTTTTTGTATTAACTTGTTCTGTGGCAGTTGATGGCCCTTCTTCTCTTGCGGCATTCATTGACAATTACAGATCCTGATGGGTTTGATGATGTTTCTGCCTTTTTCTCTGTAAGTAGACTTCAAATTTGTATTCTCTTGAACGTTAGTGACAATGGAATGGTCGAGTTATTTAGTAAAAATAATTGTATGGTTCAACCAAGTTCGTAGTGGATCCCCTTACAGATATTCTTGCTTCGGGCTGTTGGGTTCCTTTTGTCATGCTATACTATGGCTTGGGCCATCATTATCTTGCATAGACGGCAAAGACAGGTCAGTGTAACCCTTCACGGGCTACAATAACAACGATACGACGGATTTGAAGGTATTGATGATGACGAACATGAATGCATTCGGTTTACTTTTTTTAGATGATGAATATGGACATGAAGTTTGCTGTTTTCTATGATGTTGTAAACTTTTCATTTTATATTATTGAACTTTAATTATTGTAACAGGCTGATATTTTGTTGGATATTTAGATTTATTAATATTAAAAATGAATGGAGGTTAGTGTATGGAGTAATGAAAATTATATTTGATTATTAATCTATTAATGTTTTCAGTTTAAAATTCTTACTGTTTTAAGAATTTTTACTGGTGCAGCCGAACCGGTTACAAGTAACCAAACCGAGCCGATTACTTTGGTTATATTTGGTTCGGTTATATAGATAACTGGTGAATTCGGTTAAATTATAAAAATATTTTACTAACCGACCGAATCGAACCGTGCACACCCCTAGTTCTAGTTACAAAAAACGAGTCAATTTATTATTCCAATAGTAAGAAACTCAGAATAGTAAGAAACTCAAGAGTATTTTTTTTCAATTTCTCATGAAAGCCAGTAGAGAATGTAACAATGTCATTATTTGTGTTAACTTTTCATGAATTGTAACTTTGTTTATCAATTTGAAAGTTTTGAAACTTAAAGACAAAAGTAGTACAATATTTGTTTAAATCATGCACATTATCTCACATAATATTGTAATATACACATTTTTGTATATCTTATAATTTTGGTACCAAAGTCAGTATTTTGTTAACTCATCTCGTGGTTATGAACCACTGTTTGTTTGAATTGTTTTACTCTGAACTAGTAAAAAATCAGGTGCATTGCAAGTAATAAGACAATCTTGTTAAAAAGTTAAAGAAATTTCGTAGCTCGCCAAGCTATGGTCAGTTGAAAATTGAGCAATGAGATTCATGTTTGTAATATACATTAGAGCTAATGAAATGAATAGACAAATTTTAATAAAAACATGTTCATTGAAATACAAATGATGTTTCTTGGGATTCGTTGATAAAAATCAGTAGATGTGTTCAATGCAAGTGTGAAAAAACATGTCTATCAATTACATCTTACCAAATCAAGATCATCAGGATAGTATTAGAATAGTTTAGATAAACTAGTCCATAAAATGATTATCATTACATTTGATTCTTATTGTTAATTTGATAATAGGTTAGACCAAGATAACATGACCGAAGAGAACAATATCTAAAAAATGTAGATTAACAGTGTCGTCAAAAGCTCTTTGAGTGACGGGTTGCACTTAGCTTATCGCATAGGCCTCGTTTTGGTTCGTGCTATCCTTCTTTATAATCCTCTTATAATTGAACTATCATATTTATTTAGAATTATCATTTAATAAAACTACACTTTCAATTTGCATGTAACCCTAGTTTATAACATTTTGAGGTAATTAAATTGTAGCAGAAAATTGAAACAATCTTAATTTACAGTGCAATTCCACTTCTAATATCAAACAAAATTACTTTCCTATCCTCATATGAAAGAAAGCAAAAATCACTTTTTTCTCACATTTTCACTCCCATTTTATTAATTTAATTAAAATCAATGTTAAAATTTTACGTGAAAATAGTAGTTTAATTAAATTTATTTTTAAAATTTAATTCAGCATTATTAATTTATTTAAAAATTAATTAAAATTTATTTTTATCAATTTATTTTTTATTAATATTTTTAATTAAAAATTTGGAAAAAATCATTTTGTTAAAATTATTTTTTAAAAACTAGTTTGAAAAGTATGTGCTTCGCACGTGTTAAGCAATTCAAAATATAAGTAGAATTCTAAAACAAATTAATTATCTTTAAAAATAATTATAAATCTAATTTAAAAGTAATATAGTAGTAATAATAAATATATTAGCATGTTTATAATATTGTTGAAATTTTACAACATAGAATTGCTATTTGATTAATATAGAAAATGGTTATTCATCAAAGAGTCTATCATATTAAAAGATCATTCATCTTATTTGAAAATATTCTTCTGCATTTATATAAATTATCTTGTCTCGATAATATAAATAAGCATAATATTTAATTTATGAATTTATAACAAATAAGCTATTGTTGACTTAAAAATAATCTCATTCATATGTATGTATATTTACGTATCTAATTTCATAATATCATAAAAATATTTAATTTTAAAACTATTCATAAATAAATTATTATTAAATAAAAATATTATTTTTATATGAATTATATTAAATGAGAAAATACGTGAAAACTTTAAATTGTACTACATTTTGAGGAGGCTTCAAGTGTAAAAAAGAGAAAAAAAAAATTCTCTCCTTTAAGCCCATTTTTTAATATAGTAAGATTAAAAATATTTAATGTTAACAGTACTAATAAATAAATTAATATTAAATAAAAATATTATTCTTTTATATGCATTATATTAAATGAGAAAATATGTGAAAACTCTAAATTATACTATGTTTTGTGGAGGCTTCAAGGGTAAAAAAGAGAAGTAAAATTTTCTCCCCTTTAAGCCCACTTTAATATAGTAAGATAAGATTTAGTATATCATTATTAATTTATTTGAATATTAATAAAAAATAAAGTTTATTTTTTATTTTTAATTAAAATATTAATAAAAACTCATTTTATTAATTTAATAAAATTAAATTTTTTTAAATCTAGTTTAGGTTATTAATTCATTTAAATATTAGTATAATATAACTAAAATTAATGTTAAAATTTCAGGTGAAATTTTTTTTATTATATCTCTAATTTTATTAATTTAATTAATTTTTTTAATTTCCAACATTATTAATTTTTTTAAATTTAAAAATTATTTAAAATCAATGTTAAAATTACACGTTAAAATATTTTTTAGATAATTCTATAATAATCTAATACCTTAAAAAGAGCCTTAAGGGAGGAGAAATTTTTGAAATCTGATTTTACCCTTGTAAAATCCTTCTTTTTTAATTTTAGAATTAAGAAATACCTTAAAAA
Organism: Datisca glomerata; assembly: GCA_003255025.1. NCBI lineage: Eukaryota > Viridiplantae > Streptophyta > Magnoliopsida > Cucurbitales > Datiscaceae > Datisca > Datisca glomerata. The sequence continues at coordinate 82,952 of QANY01009840.1, forward strand.
GAGCCTTAAGGGAGGATAAACTTTTAAAATTCTATTTTACCCTTGAAAAATTCTTCTTTTTTAATTTTAGGATTTAGAAAACGTTACACATCTTTTATATAATGATGAATTTTCACAAATTACAGTGCATGATATCTATTAGTGGCATGTACTGTTTTAAATGCTAGAATTCAAATTGAACAAAATTTGACTAATTGACTCGATAATGATATTTTTTGTTAAGCGTCCATCTTTAGTGTGTATCGGTATTACAATTTTGTTTTATCGAAACTAGAAGGAAAGTTAACTCTCATAAATAAACTACAATAATGATACATAGATTACTACAAATAGATTTAAATTGAATATACCATTATGCATATAAATAGAAATGAGATGCATTTGATTAAATCAAATACAAAGGTTATTAAATAGAATGTCATTATACAATGCATTTGATTTTTTTTCTGTCTATAAATAGAACTAAAATGATGAACATACTGCATAACCATTCTTGAGTGTTTTGTTTTTACTTAATTCTTGAAGTTTGGCCTTTTTGTTTGATTTTTCTTCTTGGTGCATTATCAATAACTTCTTGTGGAGTATAAGAAACTGAAAATAGTTATAATGTTTTTCTTATTTATGTTTTACTAGCATGCATGGAATGTTAATACTTTTCATTCAAGGGAAGTGTATGAAATTTCAATTATTGTCATCAAAAGTTCATGTTTATACTTTATTGGAATATTTGGTACTATAAATGAAATATTCAATAATTTAAGTCTATCCACCTATTTTCCACCTATTTTTCAAAGGAATGAGTTGGATTCATTAAAATTGTCTTTCTCGAATTATAATTTATGAAAAAAATAACAACTCTATGTGTGTGTGTGAATACCTCATTTTTTCTATTAATGAGGATTTTATTTTTGAGTTAAAATTGTTTTCTCTTTCCCCGTAAATGCATGATAATTTATAGATATGATAATTTTACAATAAATACTTTTTGTTATTTGTTTACCGATCAATAATAGTGTCATTACAGATTCCATTTATCAATGAGTAGCTAAGAAATTTTATATTTTGTTTTGAATCTTAAAGAAATAAAATAATATATCTTATAAGTGGTTTTTGACCATTTTAAGGATTTTAATAAACTATTTTTGTGCATACTGATATGCAAATAATTTAAAAGTCGGTAGAAATTTAAGATTCAGACGCGTGTAAAGCACGCATATAGGAGACTTTTTTTAAATCCCATAATTACCCCTAGATTGATTTTTAATTCTAGGTTCACATGTCATTAACTAATTTTCTTGTATATGTACTTTTCCTTTATTTTGCCTTTGAACTTATAAGTTTATTGCTTAATTTTTTTTATCCATATTTTTCTTATATTTTGATTTGCTTGCATTTAGTGATTTATTGAAAAAAATCCATAAGTGGACTTAATATAGATTAAAAATCATGAGACTTTTGCCTTCATAATTTATTTGTTCAATGAATCATGTGTAGAATGTTTAACATTTATTTGGATTCAATTTGGGTTTTAATTTTATCTAAGTTCTTGCATCATAGTTGATGCGTTGGGCATTGTATTTTATGTTAACATTAACCTTATGCATTGTACTGTGAGAGGAAAGTTGAAGCAATCATTGTCGATGATGCGTGGATGTGAATGTATATTCATCAATAAATTTCTATTTTACATTATAGGAGTTCGTAATTTTTTTCAATAATATCTCAATTAATATTAACACAAATCTTCTCTCCTATTGTTAATTATTCATTGCGGAGCCTATAATTAAAGGTTGAACTTGATTTATCATGATTGTAATTCAAAATCCGTGAGAACTAATAATGCATTTTTTCACCAAGTTTTTTTTAAATTTATCATTATAATTATCAACGATTAAGCTTCCAAAGAACATTTGAGCGTCTTTATTAACACATGTATAATTACTCATATGAAAGGGAGAATATAAATTTGCAAAGACATTGTTGCCTTTTTTTTTTATTTTGCTTCTCTTTTGAGTTATTAAGAAGCATTTTAGCTTGGTATTCTACTCTCTCAAGATGAATAATAAAATATTCTTCATCTACATAGGCTTATGAAGAAAAGAGGTCATGGGACTGAAAAACGTTGATAGATTTGTGTTTGTGCTTATAAAATTATTTATTACGATGGTTTACATAGTGATGTGTTTAATTTTAAGTTATTCTTAGAATTTGTCATCATTTTTATGTTATAATATTTTATTCTTGGTTTTTAACAAAAGTAAAATCTCTCATTCATACATCATGTTTTTAAAGAGAATGTTTTTGTTTAAACGTTAATATTATTTTAAGATCCTAAGTATGTTTGATGGCATGTTTACTACATTTTAGATTAAAGATTTAGATTAAGGACCTGAAATTAGGATTTGAATTGAAAATTTAGATCTAGCATTTGCAATATTGTGGTGGGTCTCACAAAATTTTTTCAATGTTATTTAAGTAAACATTGGATTGGGATTATAAATCTAATTTCTTTAATATTTGTAATCTGAATCTACCAAATAAACATGGTTTTAAATTTCTTAAATGAGTGCGAAGCACGCGATTTTTTTACCAGCCTATACTATATTAAAAGGGGCTTAAAGGGGAGAAAATTTTGATTCCCCTTTTACCCTTCAAAGTTTCACATTTTCTCATTTAAATTCTAAATGAAAGTTTATTTTTCCATAATAATTTATTTATTAATTGTTAGTAAAATAAAATATTTTATAATATTATGTAATTAGATACGTGAATATCTGTATTTAGGAATTTTATTTTCTTTTCTTTTTGAATTCTATGTATCAAGGAATTCTACTAACTGTCTTATTTTATTTTCCTCATATAAGTTTCATTTCTATTTGTTTGAATGATAGAATGAGGAAAAAATATGCATGCAATGTGAATGTATTAAGGTATGCATAAAATTATTAATTAATACGTACTGAAAAAGTTTTCAACCCATTATTTTGTTATATAATATTTCGATGTATCTAATACATAACATTCTCAAAATTTTCAATTATTTAATACAACTTCAATTATTAAATTTCTTTTGCACGTGAGAACTAGTATATAATTAAAAATGTATTTAAGTAACTTTTTATTTTCTACATAAATTTACAATAAAAAAAATTAATCTATACCAAATATAGCAATCATAAATTATTACACATCACATAAATTATCATGCATAATCAAACATAACAATCATATTTTACAGGTAATTGAATTACACTAAATCAAATTACCAACAATTAAATTACGATAGTCAATCTAGATTGTGCGAACCAAATGACCTCTAAGATCAACGCTTTCCGCTAAACCCTTACTTAAGGTGACTAAGCGCGCTTATTGCTTAAGCTCTCTGCGCAACAAAGCGCCCCCTATTGAAACTAAAGGGGCGCTGTTAACTCTTATTTTTCCTCACAAATTCCTTCCCACGAGCCCCAACGACTGAAGTACTTTTTAGTACTTTGAATGTGACTTTAATACTTTTTATGTTGAAGTACTTAAGATTTTTTATGCATAATTGATGGTAATCTTTCATTGTAGATCAGAAATTATATATATTATTTTGAAGAGTCATTTATATAGTATTTAGTGTCGATTGAGCCCTCGCTTACTGTGGAGCTTAGCACTTACTCCTTAGAGGAGCCTTTCCGCTTAAGAACGCTTATACCGTCTGACAACAATGTACATTACAGTCCCATCTCATTACTACATAATGAACTTCTACAGTTCTATTCAAACAAAAGATATAATAAAACAAAACAAAAGATATAATAAAACAAAACAAAAATACCATGCTTTATTCTCTTCTCGTCTAACTGGAAATTTAGTGAGCTCTGTTTACTTACCCTCCTCATCTTCATCTTCATCCTCATCCTCATCTTCATCCTCATCGCTATTCTGTAGGATCAAATGATTCATATTCTTCTCGAGCGGCGGAAGCCCGTCTTCAGAATCACACGAGCCCTCATCTCCGCTGATAGATGATCCTTCTCCCTCTGTAAAACCCACAAAGCAAAACAATCTCCTCAGCTTAGCAAAAAGAGAGTGATAAATTTGGTCCAATTGCAATTCGGTCTTCACAATTTTAAATTGACTTATAAAAACTGAGCATTGTCAAATCTACAGATTCCATTTTCAATTCATAACTCCAAGCCTTTTTACAATAGGATAGAAGCCTATGCCAATCATGTCCCATCAACTTTGAGTCATTGGACATTTTAATCTTAAAACTTTAAAAACAGAGATTTTAGTCTCTTACTTTCAAAATGTACCCTCGTAATCCATATTGAAACTTCTATCACTAATTACTAACTAAACAATCATGCGCAGCATGCGATGGAGATTGGGGCGATGGTGATTGGGGTTTAATCACACGAAATCACACCATATTCAGCAAATTAGGACACGAATTAGACGAGGCTTAAATCACATGAAATCACATTATCTCCTTACCATAATTTGCTGAAGATCGTGTTATTTAAGCCCCAATTTCACCCGAACTGGAGTCATAATTTGTTGATGATAGTATGATTTTGTGTGATTTGCGTAGCACATGATTGTTCCATCCAATTCATTAGGGATCTGCAAATCCACTTTTTGTCCTGTTCAAAGATTAGCCTTTTATATCTGTGTTTTCACATCAAGAATTCTTTGCAGATGAAGAGATGACAAAGCTTCTTACTTCCCAAATAGGTCTTCCTACATCTATATATAAACGTCGGTTTATCAAGAGTACGCAGCTAAAGTGTCTAGTGACCCAAAGTTGAGGGGGCATTTAGGCTTTTTACCCCCTCATGATATTCCATATCAGCAACCCAGAAGTACCTTCAATGTCTGGTAGAACCTTAGGAACCGGACTTTGTCTTTGTTGGGATATCCAAGCATTTTGGACTGAGATAATATCAGCACTGTTTCCACATGCAGAGTATGCTTTTAGAAGTTCCCTGTGTGCAACCAATTGGATACTCAACACATGAAGATCTAGAAAAAGGTCCAACTATAGCAACTTTTGCAGACAAATTCGACCTCACGAAGCATTCTAAATTTTTCTATTAAATAACCAATTTCGAAAGACTTGTTTGGCTTAAACATACCTATTAAGGGACAGAAATGCATGTCCCCACTTGAACTTTCCAAGCAACAGGTTTGCAGTTTCCTCCTCCCCACTGTTAACCATGTATAAAGGGGATGCAAGATATGAATGGATAAATTATTAACTTGTATTATCTAAATGCGATTTTTGCAATATTTTTAGGGAAAATTCCTCCAACTTCCCCTCTATTGCTTAAATGTCCCCTCGGTTGCTTAAATGAATTGACAATCCTTCTAGTTTGAAAAATGAGACTTAGGTCCACTCGGTTAAAAAAATATAAGTTTCTTCATGAAATGATATAGATCCGACCGCCTACTAATTGAACCCAAAACATAAGACCTGACCCGAGTGGGATGAAGAAGAAGGTTTGGAATCTGAAAGTTGTTTTAGAAGAAAAGATGATGGTTTCGGTTTCAACACCAACGGTTAAAAAAATAACAAGGGCAAAATCCAGTATTAAAATTAAACATCTCTGGGTTTTTTTGTCAAGAAAATCTTAAAATAAGGAAGGGTAATGTCATTTTCCAAACTAGAGAAAGTATCTATGTCATTTAAGCAAATTACAGAGGAGGATAGAGGAATTTTTCATATTTTCAAATGAAAATAGCTTAGAAGAGCTCTATAATGCAGTAAGTGTTATATTCTCAACAATCACGTAATTTAGTATCTGAAAATTGATAAAAGCAAATTACGTAGGAATAGAAACAAGTACAGATTGTAACAAGGATCAGTCAGCAACAAAAGAAAATATTTACTTTCAAATGAAGGATAGAGGTTTTTCTTACCATATGATTAGAGCTGCAGATAGAGCTTCGACGCAAGATAACTCACACGGTCGCCCATAATTAACCGGATTTGCTGCCACCAACCATGGCACTGCAACGTAATAAATAGTTCCATGTTTTAAATTGTACAAAAACAAGCCAAAATGATTCAACTCTGAGTACATGTTAGAGGAATTTCTGCAAAAAGACTGAGACCAAATATAGTAAATATGATCTAAAGGAACGCAAGTGTAAGAAAATATGATTCAACAGGTCTATTGTTCGAAGAATCAAAGCTCATACATAGTCGAGGAGCCGTGCAACGCAGCTTCACAAATGGCACATCACCAAGGCGAGCCCATGAGCAATCCACAACAGCCAGTCCTTTACGCTTCAGTAAGCTATTATCATCTTTTGAGACACATTGCATTCCTACTGGACTGCCAAAATGGATACACATTAGCTATAGAATGACAAGCACATCATGCAAATTCTTCGGATGAAGAACTTCCAGTTACAATTGAGAAAAGAAATGCATGGGTGGCGTATTGTATAATAATAAAACCATAAAACCTCTACTTATGCATCGGAAACTTCTAGCTTATTCAGTAACACCCAAGTTTAAAAAAAAAAAAGAGGAAAATCTTTGAAGGGTTTTTTTTCCTTTTGGTTTTTTATATTGAAGCTTAAAGGAAAGGACGAGCCATGTGGAATTTTACTTTCTTTATGGAATTTATTTTATATTAGATTTCTCGTTTTTTACTGTCACTTAATCGGGTTTCGCAGGGTGTTAAAATGATAGATTATCTGACTAGTTCTCAATCTGCCAATTAGCCTGCTCATCTTCGCTCGGTTCCCTCGGTCCTAAAGTAAAACCGATCAATTACACTCTCAAAAGCCAGTCGCAGATGATAGATTGATCAGGATCTATTACACCAGAAGACAAGTTCTTGATGCCAAGAAACATGATAAAAAAAGTTATTTGTATGTCCCTAAATTGATACTAAATTGCTTTTTGGAGAATAGAGAACATAACTGCCCATGACCATATAAAACAGGTAAAGTTGCCAAAAGAAACTGTTTGATGTAAGCACCTTAAAACAATGCCTCCAAAGCCACTATTAACACGCAATTCCTGCATGATATTGTCGAGAAGTTAGACTTATAATGAATTCTCCTTTGAATACAAAATTAACAATGCGCTACAGAGATTAGTAAAATTTCAAATCAAGTGCAGAATGAAACAGAAAATTTCTTTTCCTGGTGTTCAGCTAGGATTTCTTATCCTCTGAGCCTCTCCTTGTAATTGTTTCTTTTTCAATGAACCAGATAATTTAAAATAAACTTGAAAGGTCATCCTTGGTCTATAAATTTGTGTGATGATGTCCTAGGTTGATATTAGTTTAAGATTCAATCCTCCCAAATATTTTGCATCATAATGAACACAAATTACCTCCTAAAAAAGCATTAGTACCCAACTAAGACTCCACAAAGACTGAAATGCCTTGAAGCATCAAATTCTGCTAGATATGATTTTGGGTTACAGAGACAAATGCCCCTAGCCCCTGGAATCTAAACATTAGAAAAGGAAGAAGACCACTAGAGAAAGTCTTTTATTCTTGCATCGTAATTTAATTGGACGAAAAATATTGTATTTCTCTTGGATAAGCTTTAAATTTCTTATAAGAAAAGGACATAAACATGAATGATGAATCTAGCTAGATATATGCATATTTATACAATATTTAATATATTAAAACATGATTAAAGAGCAGAGGTAAAGAATAACAGATACTTTCTTTCAACAAGCCAAAACGTGAAAGCTTGCGTCCTGTGCACCTTTTTGCATCACATTGTCCAAAATCCTGAAGCAACAATAAAATCTCAATTAATTTCAAACTGACAAACTAGAGCAGCATTAACTTTATCTTTAGCTGCAAAGTTTACAGGGGACTGGGATAAATAGCAAATTCATCCGAGATCTACAGCTAAATCAAAAAGTAAGTTGACTGGCAAAACAGTAATATGCAAGCTACTGGGGATAATATGAAATAACAAGAGATAAAACAAGCAGTGCCAAATAGTTAAGCAGATGCAGATCACCAATACATTAATACAAGAAAAAGTATTAGAAACTCGGTTGATTATTGCGAGAGAACGACACTTACCCACATTGCAAGCTGAATCTTTGGAACCGGGAGCTCCTCTTCATTTGCTGTAACCAAAACGTATTAAAAATTCCCCACAGAGGTGAATCTAAGTAGCTAGATTTAAAACTCATTACAGATGATAGGGCTCCAATTGCAGAAAGAGGTGAATTAAATTAGGTACCTATGTCAGATGGTAGGGACTCTTCCTCACTGGAATACAACAAAAACCAAATGAGTAAACGTAAAAACTAAGCAAAAAACTACGAATTAGCGAATAAATGTGAATTCACCTTGGAAGCTGATAGCTTCGGCTGGATTGTCCGCGATGGGGGTGATGATTCTTGAATCGCCTGGGCTTATTGTGACCCATTCTTACTGCAAAGCAGCGTAACTAGTCTGTCTTCGTCCGGCTTAAAAATTTAAGCTTTGAGGCTTTTAGTAATCTTCTGATAACAAAGCGTACTGTGTCTGTGCAACTCGATGGCGGCGAGGCGGGAACAATTCCTCCCAGGCGTGAACCGCATAACTAATTAACTTTTGGGAAGTGTAGAGAAAAAGTTATTTTGGGTGGGACGAAAATTGAAACAAAAAGAAAAATCGCACGAATCACCATGGGTGTGCATGATGAACGGAACCGAAATTCACGATTTCGTCATGATGAGATTTGAATCAAATTCACGATTTGATCATGATGAGATTTGAACCAATCGATTATGTGTATATAAATCAAATTGATTGGGTCGTAAAACAATTGGTAGGTTCTGACAGATTTACGGTCCACCAAGTTTTTTTTCTTCAAAAAGTCTATCAATAAATTTAATCATACATGTTTCGAAAAATTTCAAGTTTCTTTTCATAGATTACAATAAAAACTCATAATTTAAAATCACAACATGTAAACTAAATATTAAAAAATGATAGAAATGCAAAGGAGAGAAGTGCGAGAAATAAGAAATTTAATAATACTGGTCTGGTTGGTTCAGTGTAGAATATAAGAGAATTTGGACCTAACCGAAAGTTAGTAAATTCAAGACTGAACCGACCACTGTTAGTCAAAAAATAAAGAAACCATTCATTTTTTGTTCAGCCCGATTCGGTTTGGTCAATTTTGCATATCCGAAAGAATTACATTAAAATTATATATGGAGAAAGATAGATGATCAGTCTGACTGGTTGATTCTAAAATATTCATTTTTTAAACCAAATTAAAACTTTGACTTTTTTATTTAATGTAATTGGGTGTGCCAAATTCTTTAGAGTTCATAAACTTTGACCCAAGAAATTACTTAAGTTTAAAAATATTTTCAAAATGATCTCTACTCAACTATGTTATTTGATACTAACGTGATATGTACTCAACTATGTTATTTGTCAAACTAATTCATTATCCCAAAATGAATCTCACCCCTCACTTTCTTGACTCTTCTTCTCCATTTCTCCCTCAAACCTATCTCTCTAAATTTTGCAACACAGCCACGGAGAGAGCTCTCTCCCCGTGACTTTTCTTCTGCTATTTCCTTCTCCCTCCCTTGTCCTCTCTTCTTTTCCCTTCTCATTTCCTTTTCCTCTTTTCTTCTTCTGCTCTCCTCTCTTCTCCCCTCACCCGTTTCTCTTTTATTTTCTTTTTTCTTTCCCCTTCTCCTTGGTGTTTCCATTTTCTTTCTGCTCTTCTATGTTTCCCCTACCCCGGTTCTCTTTTTCTTCCTTTTTTCTTTCCCCTTCTCCTTTGTTTTTCCCCTACCCATCTCTCTGTCCTCCTCGATCTTCTCATTCCCTCTTCATTTTCTTTATTTTTTTCTGTTCTGCTTCTGTACAGACGTCATCCTTCTGCTCTGGAAGATTTTGTTTTTATCTGGTTCATGTAGATTTTACCTCCTTCTTGGAGACTTTTCTTATCTAGTCTCAATGGAGTTTTTAGGGCTTGATTTGGATACGACACGTCTTAGGTTAGCCAGATCCTTTCAAGATTTTATATATCTTCATGCGAATAAGAGGGGTGAATTATGATTGGTTGGTGGAGAATCTTCAGAATGAGTTGATTGAGCTCCATCCTTATGTACTAGTTATATACATGTTTCCCTCCCTGTACATTAGTGTGTTTTTATTGGTCTATTATGGCATTTGTAATGGTTTATTTGTATTTAGATATGATAATTTTATTTTAGATCTTGGAACTATGTCATTTTAATGAAATTGTACATTTATCTTTAAAAAAACTATGCTATTTGATATTGTCATGCGTGACCGTAGTAAAGTGGAATGTATTGAAATATGTTACTTAAATACTGCCATGCATTAGCAAAAAGTCATAAGTAATATAGTTCAATACAGTTCATTTATGACTTTTTGCTAACGCATGACAGTACCCTATTTCTCCCCAACAAAGCACTCATCTTCTAGACTTTTACTGTAAAAAAAATCTCGATATCTTAAAATCACTAATTGTCTAACATAATACTCTTAGTTTCAAATTCTCAGTTTTATAAAATAATTTAACTGAAATTCATCAAATTCTTCGATATAAACTCTCAGTTTTACCGAAATTTGCGAGAATTTATCATTTACCCAAAAAATTTCAGTTTCAAATATTCACTCTTCAATTCTCTGATATAACCAAAATTTGTTAGAGGGGTGAATTATGATTGGTTGGTGGAGAATCTTCAGAATGAGTTGATTGAGCTCCATCCTTATGTACTAGTTATATACATGTTTCCCTCCCTGTACATTAGTGTGTTTTTATTGGTCTATTATGGCATTTGTAATGGTTTATTTGTATTTAGATATGATAATTTTATTTTAGATCTTGGAACTATGTCATTTTAATGAAATTGTACATTTATCTTTAAAAAAACTATGCTATTTGATATTGTCATGCGTGACCGTAGTAAAGTGGAATGTATTGAAATATGTTACTTAAATACTGCCATGCATTAGCAAAAAGTCATAAGTAATATAGTTCAATACAGTTCATTTATGACTTTTTGCTAACGCATGACAGTACCCTATTTCTCCCCAACAAAGCACTCATCTTCTAGACTTTTACTGTCAAAAAAATCTCGATATCTTAAAATCACTAATTGTCTAACATAATACTCTTAGTTTCAAATTCTCAGTTTTATAAAATAATTTAACTGAAATTCATCAAATTCTTCGATATAAACTCTCAGTTTTACCGAAATTTGCGAGAATTTATCATTTACCCAAAAAATTTCAGTTTCAAATATTCACTCTTCAATTCTCTGATATACCCAAAATTTGTTATCTTCATCCATAAGCATAAAAATTTATCTTCCATTGAAGAAGGAGCTACGATTTACTTTTCTTTTCATTATAAGCCATTAACAAAAAATTATGAAGGTGAAAAATGTATGAACTTTTCAGAAATTATATTTTAATTTATGGTTTTTGGTGAAAGAAATTAGACTTTGAAAGCAAAAATAAAATACTATTTTTGATTAATATAAGAAGAACATGCAAATGAAGTTTATGTTACAATTTTTCAAGTTTAACATCAAGAGCATTTCAATTTGAAGATCTGATTTTTCTGATTTTTAGGACTTTTAATGGTGAACAAAAACTAATTTTGTAATTTGTCAGTGAAATGTTATGAGAGATTACATTGGTTGTTATTAATTGATGAAATTGACTGAAAATCTTTTATTTTGATTGAAGATTACGATTAATAGAAATAGAAGTATATTTTGAAGAAACTGTTTTTGACGAAGGGGAAAGAGAAAGGGAGATTTGAAGATGTGGATTAACAGCAACAATTTTGCAGATATGCAGAATATTGTTTTTGATGAAGGCGAGAGAAATCTGTTTTGAAGAAACTATTTTTGATGAGGTGAGAGAAATCTGCAAAATATGAAAAAAAAAAAAACTGTAGTCTATTATGTTGTGATCAGTTTTCCCCTTCTTTCTTATCACCAACTCTGTGATCACTCGAGCAAAATCTCCTCTCACAGTACAAATCCCTTCCTCCGCAAAACAATATGTAAAGCGAATTACTCTGCAGAAATTCAATTTCTTAATTTTTGATAATCGTCTCCCATTTAGATAATGAAATCAAGAAAATTGAAAATTGAAGAACCATATCGTCTTCTTCACTCTACCAAATCTATTAACAAGAAAAACTTTTATCACCTAATAGGGTATTAATATTCAGAATTAGTGTTTTATAACAATAATAATAATAAAAATTGCAAAGACCGTAAATGAACTCAATGGATTTTGTTAGCATGTTAACAGAGACATTTCATCGAACATGCAAGGAGCACTGCAAGCATCTGTGATGACAGTAAGAATGCCAGTTTGTTAAAATTTGAAATCCTCATTAACCAAAACCAAAGGCAATGTGTTTTTTGGCATATCATGTCTGAGATTCTCACATAAAGCGGTTTTAATTTTTGCTAGTAGATATTTCATTTATCCAATGCATGTATCGAAAGGAGAATCAAATGAAAAAAAAAAATTAATTGATGAACCTAAATCAAATGACATTTCAAATCTCAGATTTCCGCATAGAAGTTTTAATTAGTGAACTTAAGTTCACTGAATCAACTTCTATAAAGAAAATCAGTGGAAATAAAAGATAAAATTTTGAGAACTATAAAGAAAAAGCAAAACACATAAAAAGAAATCGAGCATGCAATTTTAATGAAAATCCTACACTCCCTATTGCATGAATAAATTGCGAAGATTAGCAAACATAATAAGACATAAAAAAAAATGAAGAACATGTTAACAAAAAACCTATTAAAAGGAAACCCATTACCATCTCACTTACCGAATTTCGTTTAAATTGAAGAACCATAGCATCTTCTTTACTCTATCAAATCCTAAAATGTCGGTCAGAAGTCAGGTAACGAAAAACTGTGTTTAATTTTTGTTAGCGTTTTTCCTTTTAAATTTGGGATCTGCCGCAATTTCCATCAAGAAAGTTGAAGATTTAATTTTCTGAATAGATTACTCTTTGATTCAGTTATAATTATCAGTGTATTAAGATTTGAAAAAAAACAGAGTAAATTTGATTGAGTCTAAATGACAAGTTTTTGAATGAAAATAAATTAAAACTTGAAACTCTCATCCTTTTCCCGTCAATGGCTTCTCTGTTGTTAATAATGAAGTGAACCAACCTCTCTCTTCATTGCATGAAAACAGATCCAACTGGTAGATGTAATGGCAGAATGCATTAAGTGATGTATATCCGAAACTACAAGGATGAGGGAATATAACCTCCATTAATGGCCGAAACTACAGGTACATGGCAACTAAAAAGATTGAGAAAAGATTTTTCAAAAATAATAAATAGCCGAAACTACATGTACAACTGTAGGAAATTTTTTAATGTAAATTTGCAAGACCCGTGTTAAAAAAAAGAGCTAACTACTCATATTTTGTGGGATTATCACATATGAGTTTATGTTAATTGATTGCATTACTCATATTTTGTGGGGTTATTATATATGAGTTTATGTTAGTTGATTGCAACATGTGAAGGGCAAACTAGGGATAAAACGTTATCAAAAATCTAAAATGGTCATTAATTTACTCTTATAATTTTTTGTTCATATATTAACTTAATAGTAGAAAGTGACCTATACACTGATGAATGATGAGTATTGTAGGTAAAGGATATGCATCGAGAAGGAATATGCATTGAGAAAAAAAATATACAATTTATTTGATTTGATTTTGTGAGCAGGAATATAGAATTCTTAAATTTGAAAAATTGATATATATTTCCAAATCAAACTATGACAAATGACCCTAAAATCATATATGAAAACCAAACATCATATAAAACATTTGTTACATATTGATAAAAATAATAGATGATAAATTACACCAACCTCTTTTGAATTTATCTTATTTTTACGAAAACTCCCTCAAGTTTTAAAACTTACACGAACACTCCTCTTAGGCTCGTTTTACGTACACGAACATACTTTTTCAGTTTTATTTTACCTATAAGTCCTTGCATTTTTGTCCAAAATATCCTCAATTCTTGCACTTCTTAGAGAGATTTCCAAGACTTTGTTTTTACATTCATAATTGGAGACTGACATAGAGTTACAAGCGCCCACCATGTCAAATAAGTAATCAAAGTTCACAAAACGCTTGTCATTGTCAACAAGCCAAAAAAAGATGCATTCCCTCTGATAGAAATTTTCATGTAAGCTTCCGGATAAGCAAGAACATCTTCTGGTCAAGGCTAAATTTAGCACATTGAGAAGGGTCTCCTTTCAGCATCATTTGAAGCCCTCCAAACGAAACATACATCTCTCTGTTAATCACATTGTAATCAACATCAATTAGGTATAAAAATCTCCTTTAAACCCATAAATAAAACATGGAAAATAAAATCTTTGCACTTGTTTGGCTCCTTACACTTTAAGATCAGACCCCGAACCTTGTTCCGAAATCTTATATAGCTTCCCGTGCATCACATATTCAAATTTATCTGCAAGCGACTTCTGTCCTTCCTGCAAAACATGAATTAGGGATGGTACCGTTGATATTTGAAAGACAGTGAGAGTGAGACGCACAGTTCCCATTTAAAGACCATTGGTCTTTCGCCATTGTAGATGTCAGATTGCTATAGATTCTAGGCGTTAAAGTGTATATTCACATGTATTAAGTACTCGGGGGTATTTTATGCATTTTGTATATGTTTTTAGGTTACCCTAATATTGTCACTGTATAAAAGATATTATCGGACAGCTGGTTTTGGTTGTTGCAAAACCGAGAGAGGTATGAGGCTTGACAGATTATCTTGTACCTTCTTCTTGGTTATTGAGCAAACCTACAACGATAAAATGAACGTAGCTCTCACATCGAAAGTGAACCACCATAAATCTGCGTGGTATTTCTGCTTTTTTCAGTTTTATTACTATCGCTAGTAAATGATTAATGCATTTAATCCTTATCGCTAGTAAAGAAAAATATCGGCCAATGAGAATTGTGACCAATTGGTACCCGAATGAGTAGGCTGCTAACAAGTGCTTGGAAATGAACAATTATTGAGCAATCAAATTAAGGATATTGGTTGATGTTATACATTCATCTGCAGTGTCCTGAAACTATAAACACAAAAGAGTGAGAGTTACCTGTGACTCATAGCTAGTGACAGGCGCTCCACTGTAATTCAGTGTGGGAGACAATGCCATTATGAATCTTTCACCTTCATTAATACCATATATTTCTGTGTTCACATCTAGCAGCATGGACATGTCGAATTTCTCGCTCCTTGCTTCAATTCGAGAGACTACAAGAACAATTTATAGAGTCACCAACTTGAAGTGCTTGCATAACATCAATTACAAAAAAAACACCCATCTAAATCCAGCTATCTAAGCATACAGCTATGTAGAACTGTCAAAAAGTTATATTTTTCTTTATCAGCAATTTCAATGAATTTCGTTATGCTTAGACTAATCTATATACAATGATTTACATAAAAGATTAACATGTAGAACCCAAAACTCTAAGTGATGCAAAATATAGAATAATCCCTAATGGATATGAGGGAATAACTATATTTTTCTTTTTCTTTTTTTCTTTTTAGGATTGGTAACAATGTTATTACGAATGAAGTTCACCTGTTAATCAAATCCTCTGCAAAACTTTCTTAGCAACAATTTAAAAACCGTGTTCAGAAGAAAACGAGAACTCCATTAAAATATAGATCTGGAAAAGCTCAATCTATAGAAGAGAAAGTAAACTTTATTCCCCACAAACTGCAATCACAAGGTGTGAAAGATTTTCATTAGCACATCATCTCTAGCAAATGACAAAAACAGTTCATTTCAGTCACTAATTACTAATTTACAAATTACACGAGTCAAATCAAATGAACACATGAAAAAGATATTTGGCAAAAATAGCATTTTTTTGTGACAGAACCTTCAAAGAATGTCCGGAGAGGGAATCCTTAATTTATACAGAATTCCAAAGGAATACCTTTATCATACTTTTTACCATCTGGATCTACGCGCTCAACCTTAAAAGTATCATCAAATAGAAGATCAACCATATTTGCAGGATTGTTCCTCAAAGTAAAAAACTGGTATCTACAACATAAATAAAAGAAAATGAGCGAATTCAAGAAGTGGAAGCTACACACTGCCTTTTGTTAAAGTTACAAATTCTATGGGGAGTGGGGGCTTAACCGTCTGTGCCAACATCTCATAAGAAGTTACACATTAACTAGAAACAATGTGCATGAGGGTAACAAAACTACTAGATGAACTGCTCCCTTACCCCCATCTTATAGTCTGTTATGTTTTTGGTAATGTTCTTTTATTAGATTTTGAATCTGGCCGAATGAGCCCTTTATATTTCTAAGCAGCAAGTCCCTAAACCATCTGACATGATCCAATTGATATCGATACAGAATCTGAGAAGCATTACTCATTAGATTGTTGAATGGGTAAGAATTCACTTAGACAACCCTTCATAGCAAATAAAGGATGATAAGTTTGATGCGGGAAACATATTTCATAACATCCAAGACATCGGATAGTTAAGGTTTCTTAGATTAAGCAACTCGATATTCAAATGACAAACTAACCTTTTAAGCAACGCCCATAAATAGATTATAGTCAGAAAAATCCTTATAGAATATGAACCCCTAAACTCTAACATCCCCAAGTTGTATTGTACTGTTACAGACTTCCACAAATTGAAGACAAAGGAAAGCTTGAACCCACAAGAGGAGACAACCTTCAAGATTGAGAAGAAACTAAAACTCTAGTATAATACCATGGATATGGAAATTGATATGAAATGAACAAATAACTAAATAAGCATTATCTTCACGGCACTAATACCCAATTAAGCTTACAGACTCTTGTTGTACTTTGAAAGTAGTTCCCACATCTATGGCAATTAATATGAAATGAACAAACAACTAAGTATTATCTCCACGGCACTACACCCAATTAATCTTACAGGCTCTTGTCGTACTCTGAAGTGGTTCCCACATTCCATTCAAGTTTACACAAACAAAAAATCATCAATTTATATGCATGTAGTTAAGAAGAAAAGAAAATCATTGTCCCAATTCACAACTATACATACCTCAGACCAATATTGTTCATGTAAGTTTAATACTAGCAGGAAATACATAGTTCGAGCTCCATATGATTCAACCCCAAATACTTACGAGAATCAAAACTAACATTAAAATGCAGAGAGAGAGAGAGCGAGAGAGAGAGAGAGAGACCTCGTTCGATTCGCCGAGAGAGAGACCTCGTTCGAGTCGCCGTCGCTCCACTCGGTGTTGCTCGGGGGTCCTGGACTTCACGCCGTCGGGAGGGACTCGAGGGAGGAGGGGTAATATTTGGGGGAAATTTGGGGGTGTTAGGGATTTATGGTTTTTATAGTAGGGGTTAAAATTAAAAATAATTAAGGCTAAACTGAAAACAAAAGACTAAAACTTAAGAAATTAATAGGATCATAATTGAAAAATCAGTATGGTCAAAAATAAAAAACATTCCATACCAAAAGTAAATAATTTTTTTTTCTGAGTGGGGTCACTTGACACCACATCCTTACACTTGACTCTGCCTCTGTTTGTAAATACACACATCGTGCGGGCGGATGGGGGGTGGGGGATGCGTGTATACACATGTGCGCAGCCTTGCGCATGCATGTGGGTGGCGCTTGTGTGTAGGCGTACGCGTGCATGGATGCGAGGGCGGTCACGTGCATGTGTGTAATTGAACTTAAAGGTAAATGCTCCTTTGACATACTCGTATTTATATTGTGAATGATTATGATTAATGGTTGGAGCATGTATTCATACATGCTATGATTTACTTTCAATATGTGTTTAGATGAACTTTACGACATTCGCAGTGTCGGTTTTGATTTTCATATTTATAGAAAGAAAAAAAAATATCGGTTTTAGGTTTTAAACTTCAAAATGGATATAATAGATATTTACTGCTAATTTGAAAACCTCAATCGGAGCTTTAATATGATTATTCTAGTTGCTATTTTATTTAGATACTTTGATTAATATCAGTTATATATTTGGTAGATCATTTAGTGCTACGTATGAATAAATTTAGAAATCTTATTATAATGGACAAGAGTTTGATTCAAAAATAAATATTCATTCAAGAATATTTGAATTGGGTTAGTGAATTTTTTAAATTTGCTTTGGAGAGAAAAACTGAAGTTGGAAAGATGTACTATCTATGCCAAAATTGTGAAAATGATACGTGGATGAATAAAGATATTGTCTATGATAACTTGGTTTGTCATGAATTTACTAAAGATTATACTCATTAAGTGTTTCATGTTAAAAATCCTTTAATAGTGTCTCATCACAAGTTCAAGTAAATGAATAACGACATGTTAGACAATAATGTCACATCCAAGAATGTTCTATCTATATCTATGAATTATTTGCATGGTGCTTTTAGGATAGAGAATGTACGAGATATGAAATTTATTCCATCAGAATATATAATTGACGATGAGTCTAAACAACCGAAGGAAGGTGGGAATAATTATGAACGAGGTAATGAAGTTGAGTCTGACTGAGAAGCTCGAAATTTATTATTCGATTAGAGATAAAAAAAGACTGGGAAAAAACTAAGGCGTGTCAAAATATTTGTGGTAACTCATGAACATAAAAATGAGACTTCCGTTGATTCAGAATATGAATTTGCGACTATAAGCGATTATTACATTATTACACTAAAGTTTCTGATGATTATTAGTTATATTAAAATTCCTTATTACATTAATTTATTAAGTTAAGTGGTTATAAAATTTTAAATATTGTCATTTTGTTTTGCATCGTAAAAATCTATGCAAGGGTGCATGGAGATTGACCTTTATAATCCTTCTAAAGATGTTTTGTCCACAAACAACATTTTCAAAAGTAATGGGAAAGAAGCATCCCCAATACATATGAGGGCTTGGATTAGATCCTACCCCTCAGAAATTATTTTCACATTTCTCATGTAGATGTTACGCTGATGCTTCTAGTTAACTGGTCAAAGAAACACACAGACACGATCGAGAGTCTCAGAATTGGAGTCCAACCAGACGAAAAATACAACTCAAGTAGCATTATTACTTAGGAAACTTGATAAGTTAAAAGGCGTGCACAAGTAAAATAGCTATGATTCAAGGCTACTAGAGTAATTTGGTAAAATAAAACATTTAACTTTCTTTCTTAACCTTTATTTTTTATAATCTACTTCTTAAATAGTTTTATTTTTTTATAATCATAAATTTGAAGCATGAATGTTGATGTTGTGGGTTTATGGAGATTCGAAGTTTTGTCTTATTAGTTTGACTTATCTTGTAACAGTGGATTATGACTGTGTCGTATTCGGCTTTTTACATATTATTTTTTATGTTTTAACTTTTTATGAGATGTATAGTTGAAGATTGATTACATCTTGTAACATTCATGAGATGTCTTATTAATTGAAGAATTTGTTAGTGTATTGTTGTAAATTTTCTAAATTTTGGAATTATTTTGGGTTTTTTTTGGATGGAAAGACACTATTAAAAATCTTCTTGGAAAAAAGGTCCAAGATTTTAAAAGAAGGGATTCAGGTCTTTTTAGTGTGTGTAATGATATTTTTACCCTTCTTACATAAAATAGTCTTTTATAAAAATTCAATGCCTAGTCAAGATCACAAAATCTCATATCCTTTTATAAAAATGTCATAAGATTCTTCTCTCTTTCCCTTTTTTGATTGTTCTCGTTCTCTCTCAAATTTTCATGAGGGTTTTCATTTTTTTACCATTTTTCTTCTTGAACTTTACAAAGAAAACACCAAATGAAATGTTGTGGTTATTTGTTTCTACATTATGTTGATATAATATATTTTTAAATGCGTCGAGCTAGTAACTTATTGATTGGTTTCTAGATCCCGTAATTTTTCACATCCTTTTAAGCGTATATATCATTTTGCTAGTGAGCTTTTCTGAATTTTTAACTCTTATTACCTTTTTTGTTACATTGTAAATTCATTTTATCATTGTTATATGTTCAGAATACAAATGAAAATGATAAAAATATAAATTACACGTCAACTGTTTGATAAAAAGGCCTAAGCAAATTTTTGAGATGTTCAAACCATTTATCACAAATGGTGTCTCATTTGATCATTTTAGGTCATTTTTCTTCTTTTTTTAGAAATATCAATGTTTTATTTTGTGTTTTGCATTTTCATCATGTGGATGATTGTTATTTATGATTTTAATTTGGTCAATGCCGATCCTAAAATTATGATTAGCTCGAATCAAAGAATGAGCATTCTCAAGTGGTTGTTTTTGTTTGAAGATTGTGAATACCATGGTTGAGTGAGAACACAATGAGTTCTAAATTTTGGGAAAGTTTAGCGCTTCCATAATATAGAGTGTACGTCAATTATCATACTACAACAAGTTTTTTGCTTTATTGGTTTGAAAGTAAGTGCTAGCTTTTGAATTGAAGAGAGCTAAGTGCTAGATTTTGAATTGAAGAGAGCTAAGTGCTAGATTTTGAATTGAGAGAGCTATTATTGACATCATTGCATATTTTGAACAAAAACCTCAATTCTTGGATCTATAATTCTAGACTTTGTAGGTTTGATCAAATTAGTGCTTAAAACTACACATAGGTATTTGATTTTATTTTTATTCTACTTCATTTCTTTTAACTGGTATCTCTATCTTTATAGGCTTCAAAAGAGGATCTTGTAGAAGCAGTTTCAAAAGGGAACGACTGAAAGATTAGGCATATTGAGCATTGGTAGGCTTTATATCTGATTATTGTAAAGATATAATGTTATAGTATATTGGTTGAAAAGTGAGTTTATTACTTTGAGACATTGATGTAAAAAATTATTTATTAAGTAAAAATCTATTTAGGATGACTTTGAAAAGTTAATTGTGTTAAAAACAATCATGGTTGATTGTTAGAATTGGAAGATGTAACCTTATTAACAAGTAGATTTTCTTCATGTAAGTTCTCTTCATTTTAGTTTATTTATATTGAATCTAAAGATAAAGGCTAATTGTTCTCAGAGCAGGTAAAAAAAAAGAGTTACTTGCTTAGAGCAAGTAGATTTTACCTTCAACATTTTGAATTGTCCAGAATCATAAAATCTACTTGTTCGGAGCAAGAATATTATAAAAATCTACTTGTTCAGAGAAAGTAGATTATAAAATCTACTTGTTCAGAGCAAGTAGATTATAAAATCTACTTATTTATAGCAAGTGGATTTTACCTTCAATATTTTAAATTGTCCAGAATCGTAAATCTACTTGTTCAGAACAAGTAGTATTGTCTTCAATATTTTGAATTGTCCAGAATCGTAAAATCTACTTGCTACGAGCAAGAAGATTATAAAATCTACTTGCTCTGAACAAGTAGATTTTGCTTTCAAAATTATGAATTATTTAGAATCGTAAAATCTATACTTGCTGTGACAAAGTAGATTTTGCCTTCAATATTTTGAATGGTCTAGAATCATAAAATCTACTTGCTCAGAGCAAGTTGATTTTACCTTCAATTTTTTGAATTGTCCAGAATTGTAAACCCTAACTGGTCTGACCAAGTAGATTTTGTTTTCAAAATTATGAATTATCCAAAATCATAAAATCTACGTGCTTAGAGCAAATAGATTATAACATGTATTTGTTCAGAGCAAGTAGATTTTACCTTTAATATTTTGAATTGTCTAGAATCGTAAAATCTACTTGCTCTGACAAAGTAGATTTTGCCTTCAATATTTTGAATTGTCCAAAATCATAAAATCTACTTGTTTAGAGTAAGTAGATTATAAAATCTACTTGGTCGGACCAAGTAGATTTTTTCAACTACAATTTGAATTGTCTAGAATCGATCAACTCTACTTGCTTTGGAAAATTAGATTATAAAGTTTACTTGATCTGTCCAAGTGATGTTGTCTTCTTCATTTTAAATTTTTTAAAATCATAGTAGATCACACACATTAAGTAGATTAACTGTGCAGACAAGAAGTAAATTCTAAAGCACATATTTCACATTAAGTAGCTTATATTGTCAATTATACACAAAAGCACTACTCCGAGTTATACATTCACCCATTTAGAACTAAATCGAATATTATTTTTTACCGCTTCATGACAAAAGTACTACTTCAAGTAATTCATTCTACTCGAATATATGAACTGTTTATATAATTCAACAAGGACTATTATCATAGTTTCAAGCAAGATTTGAAGAAGCGGTTCCTCGAACTTATTAAATGAAAGATTGAGACAAATTTAAATGAAAGATTGAGACATATCTTCATGAGCTCAATACTATCATCTATGAGGTACTAATAGTAATGCATCTAAGCAAATATCTCATGAAATCAGTACTTGAAGCTTTGCATAAGCTTTATCACTTGCAAATTTGGCACATCAATATTTGATTGCTTAGTCATATTTAAGTCCTTATTAGCATAAGAAACCCCTTCTTAGAAGAGGTACTTAATGATTTCTTTGTGATTCCTCTCAGAAAGATCATGGTTAGATGATGATGAAGCGGCAAAAAAAAAAAACTATGCTCGGCTCTCTCTAGCACACTGATCTCTTTGCTACAAGGAAACCTAAATGTCATCTAAAGTTTTGACATATAATTTTATATCTACACGAACATGGAACTATATGTTTCCTTAGAGAACATGGCATACAAGGTAATTTAAAACAACTGGTAGCATCAACGACAAAAATAAAAGCTAGTATGTTGAAACTGTGAGTATCATTATTAATTAAATGCTAAATATGCATCTTATGTCCTAAATTATCCAAACAATGTATGATATTCAATATTTCCACATAACGGTTTCCACATTTTTCACATGTTGTTCTTCAACATTTTTCACGTCACCATCATTGAAGAAAAATATACAGGAAACTAAAATTACCATTTGAGAGAACAAGAATGCAACCCAAACAACTCCTTTTTTGTCAAAAGAAGAATGCAACCCAAACAGTCCAGACAAATTCAAGATAAAGTAATTAAAAAAAACTAAAATGAAAATTTTGAGAAAGCAATGTGTTAATTTAAAATTGTTATATAAATCTTAGAAAAAAAACTCAATTTTGCTGAATGACAATTTCTTTAGATAATTATATCAAACACATGGTAGGCAAAAAAATAAATTTCTTTCATCAACAACAATTTGCAGATCCATAAAATATGTTAATTTAAAAAAAAAAATCTCAAGTCATCTACAACAAACAAGTATCCTAGGTTACTCATCTCATTCATACAAATAGTCTACGACATTCGAACAACATTGTAGTTACTTTTCTCCGTGGAACAACACAATCTACAAACTTATCAACGTGAAAAATAAAAAAGAGAATTCCAATAAAAAAATACTATCGGCGAAATGTTCTTATAAGACTCTTTTGCGGCTGTTTTCTATAGCTATACCACCGGTAGAAAAACTCGGGGCGGTTCTTGTCCTGCAATATAACTTCATTTCGGTTAGATGTTATACGACGATTTACAAACCACAACAAAAAATTTCTTGGTGGTCATAAACGCCACTATAGGTTTAAAAAACCGCCAGAAAATATCATGTTTCTAGAAATACGTCTGACTGTTTTACGTTTCAGTTAATTTATTTCTACAACACAGCTAACCGTGATTTTCAGATAAGCTAAAACAAAATCGAACCGGTCCTAAGCTTTCACACTCGTTTTGAAAAAATATCTTTATTATCAGAACGCACGTGTAATGGACTTAATACGATCCAACTTTATGTCGTGGCCAAATCTATAGCTTTAAATATTAATATTCCATTTAATTTATGTGTTTTACCTTTTCATGCGTGCATTTGTTGGAGGTGTTTAATTTCGAATTTTATAAAATCAAGGTTAAATTGTAGAACACCCTCATGTCACATTAGTAAGAAACTCACTAGAATAAGAGAGACGTTTGAATAAAAGAACATGTACATATAATGTGATTCGGAGACACCACGACTAGTGGATATTTTGTATCAAAATAATTTTAATTTAATTTGTAAAAAAATGAAAACGCATGAACTAAATTAGTCAAATAATAGTACAACATGGTCATTACAAACGTTCAAAATATCTTACATATTAACTAAAAAAAGTGAGATATAACGTTAAACAACATGTCGAATGACACAATAAGAATATGTCATTTTATCAGTTAAATTTTAATTACTGTCTTATCAATTTTAAATTATATAACAGGCCATTTCTGTAATTTAATATAACTTCTTTGATACCATACTACTACTGAGAATTGATCCTCACAGAGTGATCTAACAAACCACATGGGGAAAGGTAAGCAATTACTTATTTGGTGGGAAGAGCATTATGGTGTTTCTTTTTTGCTCCACCTTCTCCTCCATTTCTAAAAAGTGTTCACTTCTTGTGAGCAAAAGGGAGAAGATACAAGAAACCTAAAGAAGAAGACAGGTTCCTCCCCTATGCGCCTTTTTTCTTTAATCTTTTGGCCTTGCACTATTAAAAGACTTTGTCCTCCTTTTGTTATTCATGAGATGAAAGACTTTTTGAAATCAATAACTTTCTCAACAAATTAAACCTTAAACTAGAAGTCATTCTTGATCCCAAGAAAACTTCGATAACTTCTCTACATATTTGATTATCGTTTATTTTCATACGTTATTTAAAACAAAAGATATCATGTGATTTTTCAAAAATAATAAACTTTTTTATGTATCGATATCATATATTTATATGCACTCTAAGAGTACTGACAATTTTACTGACGACTAGCCATCTAACACGTATGTATGATTCTTTTTTTAAGAAAACATCAAAATTTGTAAGATTCAAACTATCACGAATCTTGTCTATGGAAGTATAGCTAAGGTGCATATATATGCTCAAAAACTAGGTTCATAATGTTTTTAGATATGGTGCATTTTATTTATGTTGTAAAGGAAACGCCAATAAACAATAACAGAATAATACTTTTAACGAAGTCCAGTTAATTCACCTATCTCACAAGAGCAAGTGGAAGTCCATGTCCTTTTTTTGTCCCAGAACTCTCAACGTTTTGGCGGATTACTGGGTTAAGGAGGGACAAAGACGGATCAGAAGTTTGTTTTCTTTGCCCCATCCCCTGAGTTTATCGCTTCTGTTATTTTGGCCTTTAAACTTCCTTTGTAAGAGATTCTTGTTAATTAATGGAATTTGATATTCTCTTTGACAAAAAAATGTGGTCTAACTAATTTACCTATTTTCACGGATATATCATTATCAACATCATTACATACTCAATACCGACACAACCGCCTAATCTGAATCTCATTACATCCAAAACTAAACTCAACACACATGCCAATACCTTGGAGGCCATAACTAGCATAGATAAAAATATCACTTCTCGATCAGACTATATGCAACCCACTAGTTTTAACCGTCTACAGCGTGAATAAAGTGTTCTGACTAGTCACTCAATATCTTAGGTATCTCCTCCTAGAATATAGTCATATTTCAATCTTAAAACTATCATATATCTTTTAAGATAGAGTCTATTCACTACATGATACTCCATTTTGGGGCATAACAACCTCTCAACAATATCCTTTTTTCTTCTAAAACTTGTAAAGCTCAAGAAGTGAAATTGGAGAGATTGAATTAATAATCTCTTCTTTATAAACTCGTGGGTGAATCCAACATCTAGATCTATTTACTTTTAATTAAGTAGTGTCACAACTATTGGAACTATGCACTTATTTTAAAATAATTTTATGGCACTTTGAGAGTTTCATTTTCCACCTTGGGTCCACCATGCACATTTTTTTCAATCTATTCGTATAAGATAGGGGCTAAATTTCTGTGTCTCTATCTCCAATCATGATTGAGAAGCTAAAAAGAAGTTTCAATAATTGTAATAAATGCTCGGATCTTCCAACCAAACCAAATCAAGTTTAATTATCTCCAAATAAATACTGTTTAAATATCAACTAGATGCCTAAATGGATTGTGGATAGAGGTATATATAAATTTTACTTAATTTTTAGTTCGCATATTGTTTCTTATTTTTAACAAAAAAATATTAAAATTCTTGTATTTTATTCTTATAAAACGCTCTATTTTTTGTAGTGTTCCCATCATAAAAATTAGTTTTCTATTTTACTTGATAAAATGAATTCACACATATGGTTTAGTGCCCACACTAATCTGAGTTATAATTTTTCCTCAAAATGTGGTTATCTTTCTTTTAAATGTCATAATTGTAGAACGAATTGAAGATGAAATGATTCAAACTCACGATCAAATAGAACAAATAGAAGTGAGACTTTACTATCTCTATCAATAGCTCATATTGTCATAAAATTTGTCTTTGTGCGTTACCGGATGTGTCATTGTTTTCTATTAGAAATTAATTAATATATTAATAACTTGATAATGACATAAATGTGTAAGGGATGCATTTCTTTAGTCAATAAGATTAATACATGGTGTATACATATATTCTATATCTTTTCACTTTATATTTAAAATTCAGCTCAAACATGTACATAATAAGGATGTCGAAATCACATGTTGGTCTTCGAACTGGCTGGACCGATCATTAATGCATGAGTTCACGTTTTAGTAAATTAATGAGAGATAGGATGAGTATAAAATGTTTGTAAATTATATTTTTCAAGATTTTCTACATATAAAACTCATAACACTAGTCTAATACGAAAGATATTTCCAATATATCATGAAATGTCTTTGCATGGGTTGTTTATGAAACTCCGAGTATAAGATTGCATTTTGATTATGTAACTAAAACATTGTTCATGTAGTTTTATTTGGAATTGTCATTTATCTATTGTTAATGGAAACATAATTATAGTGTCAAGGAAAATGATACATAATTTACGGGTAACCCATTCTTATATTCCCCATTCATGCCTCGTGTCCCCTTTAATAGACAATAACTGGGGGATGAGGATGTGTGAAGCTGCCCCACCCGTTCCGCCTTGGCCATTTGACATTTCTAGTAGAAAGTTATGACAAAGATTACCAAAAAAATTGATTAAAGAGAGAGGAGAAGAAGAAACAATGGAAGGATGTTATAATTTCAATTACGAGCATGGTGTTGTATGTGGTTATACGTTCATAAGATGTGTGACAAAAAATATCAGAGATAACCTTTATAGTAGCATGGATGAAAGATTATCTCTTCTGATGATTATCATCTAAACATATAAGCTCATTGATCATTATAAAAATATATTTTAATTATTTACACGACAGAGTGACAATCACATTGTCACCGTCGCTTCTGTAATTTGTCAGGTGAGGTTGAAATACTAAAAATCACCAGTCCACTTTTCTTCAATAATCGGAGAACAGCTCAGACCGACAGATGGGACCCACACAACAGCAATAGAATAAGCCAGCTCTTGATGCTGCTACGTGTCATCCTTTCAGGGGCTGTCATTCTTTCTTCAAACGTGGTACGCTGTTCACGTAGCAACATGGAAGCTACTACCATTCCTAATTATGATTGTAGTTAGAGTTAATTAATTAATTAGTTTAAGATAAATCATTTTCGAATAGAAAGTGGGCGATAGATTTACTGTACATTGCACGTCCTTTTCCATATCAAGATATTTTTTTTAATTATTAAAAGGTTAATATATAAAAATTAACTAGCTAATTTCTGCCATGTTTGGTACAATAAGTGGCTTGATTTATCTAGTTAAGAGAGCTAGAATTTCCTAAAAGGAAGTTTATGTATGTGTTTTGAGTTATATTATCTTATTTGGGTTATTGTGAGGGGAAAGTTCTACGGTACAAGGAATGTACTGGTACATAGAGTTTATTTACTCGTAGATAGATTCATGTATGATACACCCGCTGTACTCTAACATTACCCTATAGTCGCTATTATATATTGTTGTATACTATAAGGGCCCGTAGAAATATAATTAATAAAAGTAAAATATAATAAGAGAAAGAAAAAGACAAGAAAAATCAGAGACCTTCTGTTGCTGATTGGGGGGCCACCCCCATCCTCTCTTCCTTCCTCTGTTTGAATCTGATGAAAAAGTCTATATAAGAAGCATAGCTCTCTGGCAAATGACATCTCAAATCAAACAAGCTAGAAAGAGAGAGAGAGAGCTTTACTTGTTGTTCTTATAGGCTTCAAAATAAACATCATTTCCATTAGCAAACATAATTTCTGGTCTTATTATCCATAAGCACCTCTCTCTCTCTCTCTCTCTCTCTCTCTCTCTCTCTCTCTCTCTCTCTCTCTCTCTCTCTATACTTTCCTTGGTTTTTGTTTTTTTGTTTCCGTCAAATTTACTCTTGTTTCTATATTGAGACATTTGTGATAAAAATAGTGAAAAAATGGGAGTTGGAGGAACATTGGAGTATTTGTCTGATTTGATGAGTAATGGACATAATAAAGGGAAGAAGAAGAAGCAACTCCAGACTGTGGAGCTGAAGGTAAGAATGGATTGTGATGGCTGTGAACTTAAGGTCAAAAATGCCCTCTCTTCATTAACTGGTATGTCCTCTCCTTTTCTTCG
Source organism: Datisca glomerata (assembly GCA_003255025.1). Classification (NCBI taxonomy): domain Eukaryota; kingdom Viridiplantae; phylum Streptophyta; class Magnoliopsida; order Cucurbitales; family Datiscaceae; genus Datisca; species Datisca glomerata. Next base: position 111,525 of record QANY01009840.1, read on the forward strand.
CTCTCACCACTCTTCCCCTCCTTTTTTTTCTAATACTTCCATTAAAACTAATACCAAGTGGTCAAAAAAACATTTTTCTTCTTTTTTTTTCATCTTCCATAGAGAAAATGAGAAAAGAAAGAAAGTTGTTTTAGAAAAATAACTCAATTTATAAAAAAAATCAGTATTTTAACCCATTATACTCTAGGAAAAAGTCAATTTTATCCTTCAATACTTGAATTTCTAATGTACTTAAACATGTAAAAGTACGAGTTATGTAGATTCAAGAAGTACTAAACAAGGTGTTATTTATGTTGTGAGTAGGGGTGAAATCAGTGGAAATAAACAGGAAACAACAGAAGGTTACAGTAACAGGCTATGTAGAAGCAAACAAAGTATTAAAAAAGGCAAAGGCAACAGGGAAAAAGGTGGAGATATGGCCATATGTACCTTACAATTTAGTAGCTCAGCCTTATATTGCTCAAGCTTATGACAAGAAAGCCCCTCCTGGTTTTGTCAGGAATGTTGAAACTAATCATGTAAATACAACTGGGACTGTGACCAGATATGAGGATCCCTACATTGCCATGTTTAGTGATGATAACCCTAATGCTTGCTCTGTTATGTAGTGTAGCTATGGTGATTGGCACCACTTGTTCTTTCTTTTCCTTTCCTTTCTTCACAATTCATTTTCTAGGTTTTGTTTAGGGATTTTGTTTTGCTATGTGAAATGAGGGATTCAGAGGGTTTACTAATGTTTTGTTTAGGGATTTTGTTTTGCTATGTGAAATGAGGAATTCAGAGGGTTTATTATGTTTTGTTTTCGTTAATTATCCAAATGATTATAATTGTAGTTTTGATGGATGGGGATTTATGCAGAGTTTTGATTGGGAGTAATTTTGTTTGAAATCATTAAAATATATTAAATAATATTAAATAATTTCTTAAAATAATATTCAAATATATATTCAAATATTTCTTAAAATAATTTTACAATAAATACATATTCAAATATTTCTTAAAATAGTGAGTATAAATACAAAAATGAATATAAAATATTTTTTAATTAAAATAATATTATTTTAATGTATCTTAAACACACTCTTAGTGGGGGATCAGAAAATCTCATAATTATAACCTATTTTACTATGTGAATAAACAATTTCACTCTTCACTGCTTGAAGGTTCAATACTTGAATGTTTTTTTTGTGTTAGTGTTGAATACATGTTAAAATATCTGAATTGCTCAAGTAATTATGAGTGGAAATTATATTTTCACCAAACAAAATAACATTGTGGAATAATAATTTATTTAAAAGAGTTGGGTTATTTTTCCAAAGTAAGTATGCATTTAGGTCGTTTGTTCGATGAACTTGAATTTAGTAAGCTACACCACTACCATTTTAAATTTGAATAGAATTCTGTAGACCGTTCATGATTTGAAAATCAGTTCTTTTTAGAAATAAATAAACAAAGAAAGATAACTTTATTTTTTTTTTCCAAAAAATACACGGAGACTAATAACACGAGTTCTTAATATTAATTAACTTTGGGGCAAATAAAATAGCGCGTCGAATTATTATGAGAATAACTTGTGATAATCGGAGATTAGTTAATAACCAAAGAAAAATAACATCATTTTATATTACAATAACACATATGATAACATGAGTTCATAATATTAATATTAATCAAATGTCGAATTGTGATGAGAATAACTTGTGATAACTGTAGATTAGTTGATAAGTTTAGAATGTTAAGGATGGGTATGGAATCTAATAAAATGGCTTTATTTGTTGTCCAAGCATGATTGTGTTGTTCATGATTTTTTTAATCTTTCTCTTGATGAGATGACTTTAGTTTGTCTCACAGGTCACAGCTGTTTCTTCTTCATTAGAAAACATAGAAATGCATGCAAGCTGGCTCTGTAAGTAGGTGCTTAGATATTTTACTATATTTACTAAAGTTTGAAAGATTAATTGGTAGAAAATTGGAAACCTTGTCACCATTTCAATTTTCAATGTTTTGGTTCACTTTCTATTTAAGTTATCTTCTTCTATTACATATATAATAGTTGACAACTCTAACATCTTAAATTGAATAATTCATCAGATGTATTAACATAATAAATTAACTTTTTATTTTCATACTTTATTTTTTTTATGAAAGTTACATTATAAATTTTAAAAAAAATATAAAAATATGATTCGAACTCATGACATTTAATATATGAATGTGAAGTTTACACAATTTGTTGGTTAATTCATAATTTTCTAAATAGAATTTATAACTTTGAAAAAGAGAGAGAAATACTTAATGATTTGGTTTTCGGGGTTTGATTTTGTAAGTAATTTAATTTTAACTGTTTTCAAATAAGTAATCATAGTTTATTATATTAAAAAAAATTGTTTGTTACTAGTACGAAACATGTTTTAGGATATTAAAATCTTTTCAGAAAACGTAATTGTTCTCTATGTTTTTATTTTACTAAAATTTCATTTTCAAATCATATATTGACGGGATGATCTTTACGAATCCGTAACTTGTCTCAAATTTCATTTTCAAATCATATATTGACGGGATAATTAAGTAGTTCTAATTAAAGTTTAAATGTAGACAATGTTGTTTAATTTGGAGATTCGTACATTTAATTTGGCGATTATTGAAAAAAACTATCAATTTGACAATCATAATTTGCTTCTAATTTTAGTTAAAATGTTACATTTTAAAATAATTTTGTCAAATCTAAATTAAAAATATTGATAAATTATAAAAACCAAATTGGCAATTTTTCCTCAATTATTTGATTTTGTGTTAGGCTGAGACTTGGATTTGTCTGAAATGCAGCAGGGATGGGAGGCAATGGGCATGTTTCCAAGGTCTGAAAATGCATCGGAAAATTGGCAGAAAGTCGAAATAAATCCAAACACATTTGGTTTCCAAGAGAGAAAAAGCCAAATGCAAAGAAAAGAAACTGCAAGCGAAAGCTAATATCTTTCTTTACGTGACGAGAGAATCAACTTTCTTTACTTTTCCTTCTGCTTTCTCAAGATTCCACATCGTAAAAGTTTGTTGTGAGCACTTGTAAGGGGCTGGCCATAAAAGGAACGCCCACTTACTTCAGCCTAACTACGCAGCCGCGCGGTAAGCACATAGTGAACTTTGCTTTTGCCTTTCTTTTTTCAATCCACCGGCCACATGAAGCAACGTTTTGGATAGGGATATTGACGTCGGGAGTCGCGTATATGTATTCGATGACATTGTAGCCAGAATTCTCCATCCCAACTTCACTCAATAAGCTATTCTTCCCAAATTTACAATTCAAGTAACTTTTAGAGTTGGGGTCGAGGTCAAAAGACTTGTAACAAGTGACATCATGCTCGCCTTAACGAATGACCTTGTAATGAAGAAGAGAGTGAAGAGGTTCTAGAAGATCTTCCCAATTATTAGAACCTTGAATTTGTCTCCAAAGTTGAGGCAAAGCAGATACAGTTATAACTGCTGGTAGTGGTGCCGAGGATCGTGATTCAAATGCAGCTGTTGGGGAAGCAACAGGAGCAACAAAGATAACAGACTATAGGGCAGATGAATTAGAAAATTCAGTTTTGTTGGGCAATGAAACATGTCCGAATGAATGAGGCTTCAATCTTCATGAGGTTAAGTGTTGAAGAAGAATGATATGACATTTGATTTGATATTGTGTAAGAATAGTATTGTGAGGAAGGAATAAAAAAATAAGTAGAAGGTGGGTCATAGATACACGATGGCTACTCGATTATCGTGTAGTCATCGTATAGATTACATAATCAATACACGACAATTATGTAGTCATCGTGTACCATGGCCCACCATTCACTTACTTTTTCTTTATTTCTTCCCATTAATACTTTTCTTACACAACATTAAATCAAATGTCAATTTATTATTCTTCAACATTCAACCTTCATATTTATTAATATTTAAATAAATATATTACATGTGTAGTGTACATGATACATACACTACTTTTTCTTCATTCTTTTGCCTCAATACTTTTCTTACAACAATCAATCAAACATCAAATAATTATTCTTCAACACTCAACCACCACAATTATTAATATTTAAATAAATATATAATGTGTAGTGTACACGATACCTACACGATGATCGTGTACCCTACATGATTACTACACTACGATTGTATAGTAATCGTGTACACATTACCGACAATTCATTCACTTGCATCTTAAAGTGGCATACCCCAATATTTCTTAGGGGTTTCTCATATTTGAGTCTTAACGAATCATATATGCAAATTTTACTTTAGATGTGTTTGTTAGTATTGTCTAGATGTGTTTGTTAGTGTTGTCTAGATGTGTTTTTTACCCAATTTGAATATTTTCTGATACATTAAAAAGTATTATTAACTAATCTCATACAAGAGCCTAAACAAGATCCTTTCTTGTTGGGGATTTCCAACAAGAGGTTATGTAACTTATGTTCAACAAATTCTGGCTTTTGGCGTGTGTATATGCAAGGCCCTGATTTACTGATCACATTCACCAAAAAATTGACAAGTTTTTTTAGGTTTTTTTTTTGAACTTTTGGTAAAAAAGAGATCTAGACCATTTGTTTTCTAAACATCTAAACAGTACTAAGGAGCAAACAAAAGACGGCTTGTAAGGAGAGGGTGTCCAAGTGCCAATAGGCCTACATGATAGGCCTTTATAAGCCACTTTATACCATTGTAGTTAGTTTCGTTCAGTAGCCATTCAGATTTTTTAATAAAACAGAATATTTTAGATACTTCGTTACTTTCTCATCATTTTTGTTTTTTCTTATCTTGGTTGATGGTATTTTCTCAACTTTTATTCAAAAGTGTTCAACTTGCTTAAAAAACATTCGTCTAATCTGAAATAAACAATAGAAATCAATAAAAACTATTGGGTAAAATATACTTTTACCTACTGTAGTTTGGGGTGAATTTTAAATTGAACTTTTCGCTTTAAAAAAATTCAAACAAGACCCTGCAGTTTAATTAGCGTTCCACGTTAGACCTTCGGTCACTATTTCGTTAATAGAAGCACATAGTCCCTTAACTAGCCGTGAATTTCTATCAGGGCTATTCCATTTTTTTCACTTCATTTTACTCCCGGCTTTTCCCCAATTTTTTTCACCATGTCATTTTACTCCCTACTTTTCCCAACCTTTTGTGAGTTTTCACGGTGAAGACCGCAATGACGAGCTGCAAGTTCTTCTTCAACAGTGAAGCCCGCCGAAAAATGCTGTCGTTGTCACCAAAACACGAATATCCCTATGAGCCAGAATATGAATCAAAGTCACGAACAACCCATAATAAAAAACGACCCTAGCGGAGATGCTAGAAGTGAATAACTAATCGCGAGGCGTCCCAAGTGAAGCTAAGGCGCCGCCGTAAAATGGAGTCGCTGCCAGAACAATGTCACCGTTGTGAAGAGAACGCGAACGCATCGCTGTGAGCCAGAACGTGAATCCTAGGAATTGAGTGCCGTAACTCGCCATATTATTTTTTGAACATGCCAAAGCCAACTCTGACAATTTATGGTGACTGTTAACGCATCTTAGGAAAGATGAGAGCTCCATAAACTCTTAGGTCAAACACAATATTGAACGCAATTTTCTCGATTAAATTTCCAAGAATGAAAACGAAGCTTCTATCAATATCATGTCGCCCCCCTCTTTCTAGTGAAAAAGGGGTGTGAAATGGGTTTTTCTTATTGATTTTTTTTCTAGTATGCCGCTCCCTGAGCAAGGAACGAGAGAACATAAATCTAACCTAATATCATGAATATGCTCCGCCCGTTATCTCCTCATCTTCCTATTTATAAGCCACAGCTCACTTCGACGTTTCCAATTTCCCATAGAATCTCCGGGGCTTTCCCAGCCACTATAGTTTTATTTTTTTATCTTCTTTTCTGAAAATGGGTTTGATTTGCTTCACCTATGAGAATTTCTACTAATTCAATCTTTTATTCATCAAAACTCATCCTATCTTCGTCGAGATTACTGCCTTAGCCCTGTCCTATCATCTGTATAATGGGGTTCGTCATTTATTGACAGATTTTTCAGGAATTTTCTTTCTTAGAATTGGAAGAAAAATATTGAAATGAATGTTCAAAATTTCACCTATTCCTTTGAGATTCAAAAAACAAATGTTTATAATTCTCAAATCTTTATTCTTATTATTAGCGTTGATAACTCTCTAATTTAAAACACATACATAATGAATATTCGGTTCATAATTCATTTTTAAAATGATCACAAATACTTCTAAACCAAAATATAGATCATTAATAGTATCGTATTCATCCAAAATATAGTCATCAATCCAAACTATAACTATTGTTTTCATCCAAAATGCATTTATCAATCGATGATACCGATCAATCCGTAATATACTAATCCATAAAAACTAATTAAATTAATAATGAAATTCAGAGAAACTAATGGAATTCAGAACAACTAATGGAATTCAATTAAAACAGAATACTGGAATTCAACTAATGGAATTCACCCAACTAATGGAATTCAAGCAAAACAGAGTACTGGTTCTTCTACGATCAACCCACCAAAGTATTGTTCATCTTCTACAATCAACTAATGGGATTCAGAACACTAAAAAATACAATTCCTTATTATAGTGAGAATCGGCTTTTACAGTTTTTTCAACGAATTCGCACAGTAATCCACTCTGTTTCTTCAACGAAAACCTTCAAAACCCTTTGCATGCTTTAGGCCATAGTGAAGAAGAAGACCCTAGGGAGAGGGAAGGGGGTTTCAAATCCAAATTCTAAGAAAACAATCAAAATTCAGACTGGTTCAAAATTCAGAGTTGAACCCGAGAGACAGAGGAGAGGGTTTTCAATTCCATGCTCTGATTTTGAGATTCGAAGACTCGAGAGAGAGAGAGAAGAGTGAGAGAGAGATGTCCATACCAGATTGTTCTTGTTCTGAAATCTGAAGTTGTTAGCTGTTGTCTTCGTCTTCTCCGAGATTGGAAATCTGAAGTTGTTCTGAATTCTGAAGTCCAAACTCCAAACCAGAATACAGATTACCCAAGACTCGAGAGAGAAGACTGGTTAGCTGCTCGCTGCTGCGCCTAGTGCTGCCTTCATCTTCTCCGAGAGAGACTGAGAGACGGAAAGGGAAATAGGGTTGGGGTTTAATTCGCCCAGTATAATACGCTGGGCGAACCATACGCGAACAAAACGTTCACCCCCAATAAGTCGCGTATTTTTTCATATTTTTGGAGAAAATACGGAAACGGACAAAAAAGAACGGGAATTGAAAGATACGCGTCTAATACACGTTTTAACCAACACTGGGATTGACAAGAAGAGAATGGGTAAAATGGGATGCGCTGCCTATTGAACCGATAATCCATTATTTAATGAATCAAGTTGGGGATTAATCTGATTAGATTTAACGATCATGATTAATATTAGTATTAATGTTTAAAAAAAAATTTAAAAGATAATTGTATTTAAAAAAAACGAGATAGTGATTAGCATTAATTAGTTGCTATTAATACGTTAATCCTTATATGTCTTCCTAATCTTTCGCATCCCTTTTGTCTTTTCCTCTCCAAATTCTCTTACTTTTCGTTTATTAACTAATTTTTTTTCTTTTCCATTCTGTTCACTGAAGAATCTTTCTATCTATCTTTTTTGTTTCTCTTCTCTTAATCTTAATTTCGAAGTGTTTATTATAGAAGAGAAGATGGGTCGGGTTAAGCTCCAGATAAAGAGAATAGAAAACAACACAAATCGACAGGTTACGTTCTCCAAACGACGGAATGGACTTATTAAAAAGGCTTATGAGCTTTCTATTCTCTGTGATATTGATATTGCTCTCATCATGTTCTCTCCCTCTGGCCGTCTCAGTCACTTTTCTGGCAAAAAAAGGTTTGTTTTTCTTTTTATTTGCATTTTTTTCGTACTTTAACTTTGTCTTTTGGGTGTTTAGATATTAGAAGATTATTTTCATTTGCATATTTCAAAGACTCGAGACAATGTTAATGACATCGTTACTATTTCAAAAACAAGTGATGATGTTCTCTTTTCCATTGATTTTTGGCTTTGTTTTGTAGGATTGAAGATGTGCTAGCTCGTTATATTAATCTGCCTGACCATGACAGAGGAAGGTACAACTTCTTCTTCTTCTTCTTCTTCTTCTTCTTCTTCTTTCAATCTCTTTTTTTTTCACAAGCTGATTTGCATTATTTTATTTATTATGCAGTGTTGTTCAGAATAAAGAGGTATTTCAACAAAATTAGCCTAGCTTAGTTACTGGGTTCTCTTCCCTTTCACGCTCACATTACTGTTTCGAGCCCTAGAATTGACGTACTTCTCCTCCCTGCCGTCTTCCGTTGTAATAGTACTGTACATAATAATTATAGTAGTTTATAGTACCGACCAAATAATTTGTTGGGTATATTGACACACAATTTATTTTCAATGAATTTTGAACCAATTTGCAGTATTTATTAAGTACCTTAAACAAACTCAAGGCTGAAAATGACATTGCTCTTCAACTTGCCAAGTAATTCTCTCTCTTTCTCTCTATCTTTCAAAATTGATTTATACCTATTTCTTATTATTTTCTTTTCTTTTTTTTGTGTTTTTTGAATTAGTCCTGCAGCACTCAATTCAAATGTTGAGGTATGACATAATTTCATTTGATATTTATTTAAAATAGTGTAATTAAATGAATTAATTAACCGGTAATTAGCATAATAAGTTATGAAATTACACTTCTCCAGGAACTCCAACACGAAATCAGCAATTTAAAGCATCAACTCCAAGTATCTGAGGAACAATTAAGGTTCGAAAAAAAATTAAAATAAATAGAAATTCAATCTTAAATTGACTTTTTGTTAATTTTTGATTGATTATATTTTAATCTCGAATTCTTTATCTTGTTTTTTAAAATTTGTTTTTTTCCTGTGTGAATCAATTGTTAGGATATTTGAGCCAGACCCTCTAACATTCACATCGACAGGGGACCTTGAGTCTTGCGAGAAGAACCTTTTAGATGCCTTATCACGTATAACTCAAAGAAAGGTAACACCAAACTCTCTCTTTCTTCCCAATATTTGGTCCATACATATCGACAACATGGTCGTGAAAATGTGTACGGATAGATTACTCGACAAATCTACTAAAGAGTATTATCTCACGTTCGTTACGTACATTACATGTCAATTCTCTACGCTATGTCAAATCAAAAACTCAGACTCACTAATATCATCAGTAGAGATTTAACTTCAACAAACGCTCATGTTATTCGAACTCATGTCAATAATGTCATGGATTAGCTAGACATTAGATCGAATCGTACCACTTGATTTTTGGAGTTTGCTTAGTCTTATGCCCTAAAAGAGTATAGCTTATTCACCCTCATAAAGACATTTTCTTTTGTTGCAGAAAGACCTTCTTAGCACCCATTTGTCCAATTATGATCCATCAACTGTACAGGTAATTTCATGACAATTATGCTTTCTTTTTAATTAACCCCCTGATTATATACCAACATCAACTCGCATGCAAAAATATTGATAATAACCATAATTACACATTTTTTCTTTAAAATTAGATTTTTTAAAGGAAAATTAGATTTTTTAGTGCTGTGTGTTATCTGTGAAAATAATCTAATTTTTCTTCATAAACTTGATCAGAGAGATTTTTTTCTTAGAAGGTTAATATATTTCGACTGCAAACTAAGCAAAGAGCTATAAACAAAGAGCCTATAACTCACTCGACAATACTCTCTGGTAAATCCGAACTCACTTGAAGCCTATAACTTGATCAGATATACTTGGATACTCACGAAGGGTTAACCCACTCATTTGAAAACGACGTTGCTAATTGGTTACCTGAGAATACTCAAAATGCAGCTCAAATTTGTTTACCATCCGAATCATCTTCCATTCCTCAGAGGTACTCGTTCTTCACCCACTCCATTTTTCACTTTTCCTTTTGTCTTATAAATTTAAAAGGCTTGGGAGACACTAAGTTTTGAAACCACAATCTTATCTATGTGAAATTTTAATCAATGTGTCACCTCACCTTATCACTTTCATTTCTCACTTAAATCTATTATAGTTTTACAGAATTTAAAAATAAAGAAATTACTGTGGGAAGACCCTACATGAGGAAAAAAGAAATTAGGACCCCTAGATTTTTTTTAATGAAATGTTAGCTTTTTTACAGGAGAAAAAACTAAATTATCCCAGGCTAGACTTTGGATCTGCAGAAATTTTCTTCTAGACCGTGGTCTAGTATTCTAACATTAATATCAATACTTGTTAGGCTAGAGTCTAACAACATATTTTGATTAAGCCACTGTTTAGCAATCGCCAAGTCTAGCAGAATAATTCTAAATCAAAAGGACAACTTAATAATTTTCTCTATAAATAAGTCTAAATTTCGTAAAAAAAATCTAGGGTCCTAATTTTTTCTCTCTGCTCAATGGGCTCTTTTTAAAATTCTATTTTAAAAATAAACCTTTTAAAGGAAATATTTTGAATTGTTTTTTTTTCAACTTTGGGAATAGGTTTATATATAAAAATAAACCGACGATATATGATACGGACATTTTATTTGACTTTAAAGTGAAAATTTGATTTGGAAAGGGACCAATTTGTAAACTTTAGAAGAGTAGAGTTATAGTTGTGCTATTGGAAACAAATGCAGGGGACAGTACACCACAGCAATATATGATCCTGTGTCTCAAGGAATGAATATGAATTTTGGCCCTTGTAACATGGGAGGATGCCACGTAGTCATTCATGGTGATGATGGGTTACAACCCTGGCATCATAACTACTCCGCAACTGAGCTCCTCTCTGCCTTCATGCCTCCTTCCTCTTTTGCTGATATGAAGGTTCTTTTTTCAATCATTCACTTCTTTTCCATCACATAGTTTTTTTTTTTTACGAATTGGGAGGTCATGTTAACTTTATATATCTTTATCATTGAATAAAAAATCAACGGCCTAGATCGGCATGACTTTTTGAACAATTGACTTTTTTTGGATGTATTTTCGGGATTCAGGCGTGATCTTAGTTTGATGTGAGCTGTTTCATAAAAATCAATGGCCCAAAATTGACATGGAAATCAAGAAAAAAATTGAAAACTGTTTTTTTATGTTTTAAAAAAAATTTATCTGGGTCGATTTTTGAATTATGAATTCTCTCATGTATGGCTAACTAAATAGTACTATTTGATGTGATATTTTATTGAAACTATGTACACTTTCAAATTCATTACAGTGATGAACACTTATCACTATATTTGAGTTGATGAGAGTGTCTCATTTATAACACCAATACACAATCCTTTTGATAAAAATGGCGAGTGAATGAATAATATGGTCTTTTTTGCTCCCCATTTCGTCAGCATGAGATGGGAGGACCCAGCAGCATTGCATCAATGATGCCGCAGCATCAACAGGCCGTAGAGATGGGTTCAAACGGCACGCAATTGCCGCCACAGCCACCATCGGATGAAGGTACCGATTACGAAAGCAAGCTCCCTCAACTCAATGTGCAGTGATTATAATAAATCTTTTATTGGGAGATCAGTGAGTGATTAATGAAGTTCTTTTTGTTAACGTAACCAATACCATTGGATTAGTAAAAACCCACAAGTGTACAAGTCATGTTATAGTTTTGAGTATGGAAGATCAAATTGTAAATCAATTATTTATCTTAATCTAAATTTGATTTTAATTTATTTTCAGATATGTTAGAAATCTACAGGTCGTCAATATTTTGGTAGAACTATCATGTCACAAAGACTAATTAATGAAAGTTCGTGGGTCATTGTCAATTCAGTCACTGGATTTTTTCTTTTATTTCTATAGTTTCAATTTCATCAATAACTTGTCTATTAAAGTTATTTCTCACACGTACATTGATCGATATGAATGTGACTTTTGTGAAAAATAATGTCGATTTATTATTTATAATTGGAAAAAATCGTTGATGCTTACTATTTTATGTATGAGTAGTTAATAGATTTTTATTTTAGACGTTAATTGGTAATGATTTGTAGGTTGAAAGACCAAATTGGAAAAATTGAAACTTTTAAAGATCAAATTGACACCAAACAAAAACTTTAATGATCTAATGCATTTTACCCTTAAAGTGAACTACACAGATAAAATAATCAACATGAGCATAAAGGATTTTTACAGTACAAATTTGAAAGGAGAGAGAGTATAAACTCAAAGAATGATGTGTACTATATTCGATCGAGATAATATTGACTCTATTTAGAAAATTGAGGATATCCCGCCATCGAGAAATATTCCCGGACCCTCTTGATATTATTCATGTTCAGCTATTCCATCATGCTCATTCATTTTCATGCATTGGCTGTCCTTTTTTCCAACTCATTAGTGATCCGCCTCCTGCTCGCTGATTAGCTAGAAATCATCTGCGTGACGGCCATGTGGCACATGTACCATACAATGAATATTCTACACCAGTGAAGTTATGAACTAATTTTAATTGATTAAATGTTGTATTATTTGGTCAATCATTTTAATGATATATTAACGGCAATATATCAATGAATGACAAATCATATGGTTACTTAAAGTTGTGTATAACTTACTCGGCTTAGAATTATTCAATTCATAGAGAAAATCAAAACATAATTAGTGATCTTCTAAAATCCATTATCTTTTTTTGATTAAACCATTAATTAAGACTAGTGCAATCAACGTACCCGCCATTAATAACTAATTCAAAACAAATGTTGCCTCATTCATGCAACTGTCATGCATTTTTAGCCAACACACGCGTCTCTAACTAGCACGCGGTTCCTTTTTTTTTAACGAACTCGAATACCTGCTCTGCTTCGCGCCTATTTTAATTCCATCCTCCGGCCCTTTCTCTTTTCATAATTCTTCAACCTCTCTCTCCTTTATGGTCTCTTCGCTGCAATTTTCTATAATCCTTGTGATGTCCGTAATAATCCTCACTTCGTCATTCATGATCTCTAGCGTGGAAGCCGATGACGCGTTCTTGATACAAGCACCAAGACGAACGTTGCGAACACCAGTTGATCATTAACAGTTGTTCTTATGTTCAACTATTATTCAACCGATCCTTTCCCTTCTCGGCTACAAGGAGATGTCGAATGATGTTGTTTCCTTCACTGCCTTAGACACCTGGGCTGGACCTTTGACTATGTTCGCTCCCTTTGACGTTTCACTTTGGAGCTGTTACTCTTGTTCCATTGCGGAACTCCTCCTTGACCATATTGTTCCAGGATTCTTCGCCGGTGATTATCTCATCAATAAGGTGGCTTCCGGTAGCAAGATCGAGACTGTGAGTCCCGATCGTCGTCTCACTTTCACCTCTGAGTTTTCAAAAATGTTCACTAATGGCGTAGAAATAACGCATACCGATCTCTTTAACAATGGTCCCCTGGTGATCCATTTCCTCCAAAGCTATATCTCTCCTCTCTCTTCCTCATCTTGCGTAATTGATCAAACGAACACTCTTTCGTTGCCTTACCTTACAGATCTAACTCCTTAGTTCCAGTGCCCGAAAAAAATTTCCATCATGCGCCTGATGCTCAGAAACGTCATATTAGGCTTCAAAATCAGGACTACAGTTTTAGCAATGTTGCCAAGGTGATGAGTATCATGTACCCGTGTTGGAGATAATAAAAGAAAGAGAAGTCAAAAGAAAGAAATAAAAGAAAAAGTGTGAATGAAAGTGTGTGATGAAAATTGAGTGGGATTTAGTCCCACGTTGAAAACTCAAAAAAAAGATGTTGAGTTTATAAACTCAACTCTCATGCCTTGGGGTTAGCCCTAAGGGGCACCCTGCATTTTGTCCTCCCCTCACACGCGCACCGTCCGGCCGGCTCGGTTCGGTCTGTTCAAAAAATTATTTTTTGGATAAAATTTCTTTATTTACTTAGAGAGGAAGGCTTGGAGCTTTGAATTTGTCAAAGCTAAATAATTATCTCATGGATTATCTGCAGAAGATAATTAGACCTTATCAACACTAACCAATTTTTGTTACTTGCTCCCAAAGTTGCCCACGTTTTAAATAAAGGGGTAGTGTGTGAGCACATAAGGCACTTCATTTTTATCACCATCGTAAAATATGGTTTTCATCACCATTATCACATATCTGCATATTGAGAGAGAGATAGAGGAAGTTCTGAGAGAGTTTGAGTTATTGGTTTCTATACTCAGACTTATATCATTGTATCATGTGGAGGCGATTCGTCGGAGTCTCCAAGCACGTTGTGGAGGATGATTATTGTCTTTAGGACATTACTTATGAGCAATCCTCGATCTTCATCTACTTCTACTTTAATTATTAAAATTTCAGTTGTATTTATTTTCTCTATTTATTTCTGAATTTTCGTGTATGAATTCTAATAACTTTCGTTGTAATCGTCTCTGTTGCATTTAAGTTGTATTCGTTCCAATTTCATTGTATTGTTGGTATGTGAAAGCATCTTATTCCATCACTACCTATAACAATCTAAAGACAATAATCATGGAACAATCTATTGGAATCAAGGCTTTGCACGCTGAGAGACCTAAAAAGTTCAAGGGGGACGACTTCAAACAATGGTAACATAAGATGGTCTTCTATCTGACCACTCTCAATCTAGCACATTTGGTGACATGCGATATTCCTCCTACATCGAAAGAAGGACAATCGAAGGAGCTAGCACCGGCACGAAAAGCCTAGATTCATCCGAACTTCCTTTGCGGAAACTATATCAGGAACGGCTTGGTAGACACCCTCTACAACTTCTACTCGTCGTTCAAGATGGAAAAGGAGCTATGGCAGGCCTTGGAGAAGAAGTACAAAACTGAGGATGTCGGGACGAAAAAGTTTATCGTCGAGAAATTCTTGAAATACGAGATGGATGATAAGAACACGGTAATCAGTCAAGTGGAGGAATTACAGATTATCTTCAACAACATGAAGGTCGTGGGGATGATTGTGAATGAACCGTTCCAAGTCGCGTCCATCATTGAGAAGCTGCCGCCGTCCTGGAAGTCTTTAAGAATTATCTGAAGCACAAGCGTAAGGAGTTTACATGGAGGATCTGATTGTTCGGCTGAGGATAGAGGAGGACAACTAGAAAAATGAAAAGAAAGCAATGTGAGCAACCTACGGAATAAAAGCTAACGTGGTGGAAGGAAACAAATCCAATCAACGGAGCAAGAAAAGGAAGACATCGTCGAGCAGTGCTCAGAAAGGTAACTTAGATAAACGCAATAAGGGCAGTTTCTGGGTGTGTGGTAAAGCCGGACACAGGGAAAGGACTGACGTTTTAAGAAAGATCAGAACAATGGTAACCAACCCCCTAACAACGGGAAAATGAATCAAGCACACATGATGGAGATAGATGATCTCTGTGCTATGATTTCTGAGATCTGTGTGGTCGCTGACACCAGGGAATGGTAGGTTGACATTGGTGCGACAAAGCATGTGTGCAGTGATCGAAATGTTTTTTCAACTTATACAGAGGTTGAAAAGGATGAAGTTCTCTATATGGGGAATGCCTCAGAAGTTGTTGTTAAAGGAAAGGAAAAGGTTGTGCTGAAATTCACATCCAGAAAATAACTCATTCTTCTGGACGTCCTGCATGTGCCTGAAATTTGTAGGAATTTGGTTTCAGGATCTCTTTTATGTAAGAGTGGATTTAAGCTTGTCTCTGATGCTGGCAAGTTTATTCTGACTAAGGGAGTGATGTTTGTTAGGAAGGGTTATAGTTCTGATGGTCTTTTTAGACTTAATGTGTCTACTGTAACTCCTACTATTATTAATAATAATTCTGCTTCTTCTGTTTATATCGCTGAACTGTCTAATATTTGGCATGCTAGATTATGACATGTTAATTTTTTATCCTTACAACGAATAATTAATTTATAATTTTTGCCTAGTTTTACTCTAGAAAAATGAAATAAATGTGAGATATGCGTAGAATCTAAATTTGCAAGTAAATCATTTAAATCTGTAGAAAGAACAAATGTCTTACTTGATTTGATACATAGCGATTTATGTGATTTAAAATTAACATGTAGTATGGGAGGTAGAAAATATTTTGTTACATTTATTGATGATTTCAGTAAATATTGCTATGTAAATATGCTTCGTTCAAAGGATGAGACTTTGGATATTTAAGACATACAAGTCTGAAATTGAAAACCAAGTTGATAAAAATATCCAAAGTGCTTAGATCTGACTGAGGTGGAGAGTATGACTCCACTATGCAGTCTGAATTCTGTGCTCAGCATGGAATTGTGCATCAGACTACTGCACCTTATACGTCTCAACAGAATGGGGTGTCTGAAAGGAAGAATAGAACTCTGAAAGATATGATGAACTATATGTTGAACAGTCCTGGATTATCCTAAAATTTTTGGGGGGAGGCCTTGCTTACAGCAAACACCATACTTAACAGGATTTCACATAAGAAGACTGAGAAGTCTCCTTATAAAGAGTGGAAATGGAAGTAGCCTTCCTATAAAATCCTAAAAGTGTGGGGGTGTCTCGCAAAGCTACAAGTACCATAGCCAAAAAGAGTAAAGCTAGGACCTAAGACAATAGACTGTGTTTTCATAGGATATGCATTGAACAATGTTGCATATATATTTTTGATTATTAGGTCAAAGATTTATGACATAAGTACCAACACTATAATGGAGTCTGTCAATGCTGAATTCTTTGAGAATGTGTTTCCATTTAAGGAAGGAAGACGCAGTCAAGCTGCCAAATGAGGTTTAAAAAAAGTTCTTCTAGAGTTCAAATTGATGAAGAATTTGATCCTGAGCTTAGAAGAAGTAAAAGAGCTAAATTGAGTACCTCTTTTGATCTAGAGTTTCTAGCATACTTGACGGAGGCCGAACCTCAAACCTATAAGGAGACAATGTTTAACCCTGAGGCTCCTTTTTAGAAGGAAGCAGTCGATAATGAGATAGATTCCATTATACAAAATAACACATGGATGTTAGTAGATCTCCCACCTGGGAATAAACCGATAGGCTATAAATGGATCTTCAAAAGAAAGCTGAGAATTGATGATACTATTGAAAAGTATAAAGCTCGGTTGGTAGCTAAATGATACCGACAGAAGGAAGGTATAGATTTTTTCAAAACCTATTCTCTAACGATGAGAATCACATCTATCATAATGTTGATTGCACTAGCATCTTTGCATAATTTAGAAATTCACCAAATAGATGTAAAGACTACTTTCTTAAATGGAGAATTGGACGAAGAAATTTACATGGAACAACCCAAGGGGTTTGTGGTTAAAGGCCAAGAACGAAAAGTCTGTAAACTTGTTAAATCTCTTTATGGATTAAAACAAGCGCCAAAGCAATGGCACGAGAAGTTTGATCACACAATGTTATCTAATGGATTTAAGATAAGTGAGTGTAATAAATGTGTCTACATTAAAGGTACTAATGATAAATTCGTCATAATATGTTTATATGTAGATGACATGCTTATAGCGGGACAGAATAAGGATATAATATCTTATACTAAGAAGATGCTGGATTCTAATTTTGACATGAAACTTTAGGTCAAGTAGATGTTATTCTTGGAATTTAAGTAAAGCGGACTGGAAATGAATATATCCATACTCAGTCCTATTATATAGAAAAGATTTTGAAAAAGATTTAGGCAATATGAAAGCAAACCTGCAATAACTCTGTTCGACCCAAATTGTAAGTTGAGAAAGAATAATGGAGTTGGAGTATCTAAATTGTAGTACTAACAAATAATTGGGAGTTTAATGTATATCATGAATTGCACCAGGCCTGATATAGCCTATTCAGTAGGAAAGTTGACAAGATATACGAGTAATCCTGGACATGATCACGTGAGTGTATTAATAAGAGTACTAACGTACTTAAAATTTACTATGAAGTACGGATTGCACTACTCAATCCATCCACCGGTGTTAGAAAGATTTAGTGATTCTAAATGGATACCAGACAGTCTAGAGACTAAATCTACTAATGGATATGTTTTTACCCTAAGTGGTGGAGCTATCTCATGGAGGTCTACCAAGCATACTTGTATAGTTTGTTCAACTATGGAATAAGAATTCATAGCTTTGGACAAGGCTTGTGAAGAAGGAGAACGGCTTAGGAATTTCTTGGAAGATATTCTGGTCTGACCAGAACCCAGTTTCAGCAATATGTGTCCACTGTGACAATATGGCTACAACTTTTAGAGCGAAAAATAATGTGTATAATGGTAAGTCTAGGCATATCAGACAAAGACATAATACCATTAAGCAATTGCTCTCCAATGGGGTGATTTCCTTAGACTTTATAAGGTCAAAAGAGAATCTTGCTGACCCTCTGACCAAAGGTTTATCAAGGAAACAAATAAAACAAATATCGAGGGGAATGGGCTTAAAGCCTATTCAATGAATCATTCAGGTGGGAACCTAACCTAGGTGTCTGAGATCCCAACATCTAGGTTCAATAGGCAAACTGACAGGAATGGTTCACGTAACACACAAAGAAACTTTGTTTCTTCTCATTCCTATGATGTAATGAAAGTGTGTTGTCTATCGATGATAAAAGGGCATACTTAGTATTTAATGACGTTGATATCTTACTTACAGGAGGAGTATAGACAGAATACTCTTAATCATCGTCACCTATGTGAGAGTAGATGTGGGGTCTTCTATGAGAGGTCTGAGGTTTAACCTCTCTAAAGCTCTCATGAACGTGGGATATGTTCACGAACAAAATGAACAAAATTGTATGAACTCAAATGTATTAAGATGAGATATGTGTGAAATTTGTTGTCTCGGTTTATCTTAGAGGAAGTTCAGTTCAAGAACGTAGTTAACTGTTCTTTAGAATAAATCTGATAAATTCTCACTACGGAAGGTTCAAGTCCAAAAGACACCTCTCTTGATGCATATCTCATATGTTCTCTCTCATGTTGTTGTCTAGCTATGACGCGTTTCATTTATGTGGGGGATCGTTGGAGATAATAAAGGAAAGAGAAGTTAAGAAAGAAATAAAAGAAAAAGGTGTGAATGAAGGTGTATGATGTGAATTGAGTGAGATTTAGTCCCACATCGGAAACTCGAGGAAAAAATGTTCAGTTTATAAACTCAGTTTATCCAAGGGGCACCCCACATTTTGTGGGGAAGGGAGGATCTAGATGGCACATGGTCCTCCCCTTACACACGCGCGCCGCCGCTGTCCGTCCGGGCGGCTCGGGTCAGCTATGTCCGGTCCGGATCAAACAATTATTTTTTGGATAAAATTTCTTTTGGTTATTTACTTGGAGAGGAAGGCTTATAGCTTTTAATTTGTCAAAGCTAAATAATTATCTCATGGATTATCTGCAGAAGATAATTAGACCTTATCAACACTAATTTTGTGCATGATCTTATCTCCATTATCCCCAATTGCGTGCATTACCTTATCAGCACTAACCAATTTTTGTTACTTACTCCCCAAACTGGCCACGTTTTAAAAAAAGGGGCAGTGTGTGAGCACATAAGGCACTTCATTTTTATCACCATCGAAAAATCTGGTTTTCACCACCATTATCACATATCTGCATATTAAGAGAGACATACAGAGAGAGTCTGGGTTATTGGTTGCTATACTCAGACTTAGATCGTTGTATCCTGCATAGGCGATTCGTCGGAGTCTCCAAATACCATGTGGATGACGATTATTATCTTTAGGACATTGCTTACCAGAAATCCTCGATCTTCATCTATTTCTGCTTTAATTATTGGGATTTCAGTTGTATTTGTTTTCTCTATTTATTTATGAATTTTTGTGTATGAATTCTAATGATTTTCGTTGTAATCGTCTCTGTTTCATTTAAGTTGTATTCATTCCAATTTCATTGTATTGTTGGTATATGAAAGCATCTTGTTCCATCACTACCTACAACACCCCGAGCTCCTCATGCTGGACAAGATGACTTTGTTTGCCATCGATGTCAGCTCGATCCATGCGCATTCGTACCTTCACAATGTGAAATTCTACACAATACCGAACAAGTTCTTGACATTCAAGGACCTTGACAAACTCCCTGTAGGAACACGTTTTCCTACTTTGGAACGCGGTCGTCTCATAATCACTAACGCCGAAGAAGGAGATAACGAATCGCAAATGACGAACTAAATCAGGATCAAAGTTTCGAATATAATACGGAACCTTAAGATTGCGGTACATAGCTTGTTCTTGCCATTTCCGTAGAATGAAAGAACAATTGCTGAAGGTGGTGTGGAACGAACTTGTAAGGCTACTATGGGGGCCAGTAAGTGAACTTTGTCGTCGCAGGCTCCTTAGGTTTCAAGTCTTAAGAGCGATGGATCAGAATAATGATCGCGACGAACTGTAATGGTGTTTCTTCTTCATTTTTTGTTCATTTAGTTATTTGAAGGAAACACTTCGTTTAATTAGTCAAGGATATGCATCCTTTAGCGTCTCGTGTTTCTCCACTTTTGGTTATTTATTTTTTAGTCATCCATACTATGTTCAGTTTGTAGAGCAATTAGAGCTTGGCTTTAAGACTAAGAAAATCTAAGAATAAAAAATACTATGACTATGATCTGAGTGTATAAAGTGAATGAACACGGTTGAAAATCTAGGCTCCAATTCATAGTTTCTGGTCATGATATTTTATCTGAATTTTATCAAGTTCTATCTTGAATCTCTTGTGTAAAAGATTTTTTCGGTATGGGGAACCTTTTACGAATGAATAATAAAAATAATAATTTAGAGAAAGAGTAAGAGAATGGAGATTGTAAAGAAAAATTTCCTCACACTAAAAAAGAACAAGAATATTAAAGAGAGAGTTCTCAAGATAAAAATACTGAATTACTTTCATTTCCCTTGATATCATTGGTTTACAATTGACCTATATTTATAGGCATTTGATTAGTTACATGATTGAGTTAAACTCCTCAGAGGAATCAATAGAATATTTCTTCTAGATTAAGCTTATTATTTTAAACTTAACTTATCTATTTTCAACAACTGCTTAAATATGAACCGTTGGATGGGGTACGATGGGATCTACGGCTAGGAAGAACCTTCCTGCTTGGTCACGGTGGCAATCTGCCTCTCTTGCTTCTGATTGGTTGCATCTCCTCACGTAGATCTTTAGCTGATTTTTTCCTGTACATTTTCCCCTATTGCAATTAATATCACATAGTGAAATTAATTTGCAATATTTATACTTCCTGCCATCATCATTCATTTCTACTCTTTTCGTCCTCCTTCGTGCACCATTTATTTTTATGATATCCCGTTGTCGTTTTGTCTTCTCGTTCAGAGGATACACTACACGTGTCATTTTTTTAAGAAACCCTTCACCTTTCCGCTTAGAGAATGTTTAGCATGTGTCATATCATAGTATGTTTTTACTTTTGCGTGTGTCATTTCTGAAAGACTCTTCTTGTTCCCGTTCAGAGGATGCTCAGCATGCGTTACTCCTGAAAAACAGTTCATTTTCCCGGTCAAAGGATATATTACACGTGTCATTTTGGAGTGACTTTCTGTTTACCCGCTTAAAGGACACGATACACGTGTCATTTAATTACTTGTCAACAGTCACGCCTTTTCTTGTCTTGTCACTCACATCCCCCAAATTATTAGTGTGAATAGTCATTTCTCCATTATCTTCTATCCCTTGATTTCTCCGCTTAAAAAATAAACCATTCTTTACTTTCATTTAAGATCCGCTGCTTATGTAAAGTCTTTTTCCCCTCTTCCTGCTTTCATCTTCCAGTTTCCCACTTTGTAAGTTCTTATTATCTTCCTTCTTCTTCTTTCTTTTCTTTAGTTATGGAGAAATGGAACATTCCCGTACCCTTAGTGAGAAATCCATAGGAGTTCAACCTGTTTATGGCTCGTTACCGAGAGTCATTTCCCCCAGATGTCCTATGTGCGTTAGGAAGGAGTGAATCGATAGGCATTCCATGTAATCCCCCTTACCAAATTACTCTTAGCCCCATCGTCATAGCTCTAGGTCTCAAGTTTCCATTTTCCCCTTTACTCTCCCAATTCTTTCACTGTAGGTTTAGCTCTCTCTCAATTTACTCCAAGCTCTTATAAGATCCTCTTAAGTGTAGATGCCTTGAATAAGAGGTACCATTTTGGTTTAGGGTTAGATGAACTCTTCCAGTGCTACATAGTCAAATTCTGAGTCGACATTTACTATCTTGCTCAACATCCATCGGAAAGGAGAGGAAATTTAGTAGTCGAGATTTCGAGGGGAGATAAGGGTTGGGATAGGGATACTCATTTAATCGGTGGGAATTGGGGCAGTGATGGGCGCTAGACAATTCTCAAGAAATGGGAAATTTTCAATAAGCCACCAGAACTTCGATTCTCTCCCCCCTCCCTTTATTTATTTATTTGTTGATGTTCTAACAAGGTGTTTTCTTGGTTTTCTCTTTTCTTTAGTAAAGAAAAATCCGAAGCCTTATCTATCCAAGGAATCTAGGGCAAGAATCATTGCTACTTTCCATCTTCGAGGGTAAGAGAGAGATTGGAAGGTGCTCCTCAATCTCAACCCCTCTACTGTTTCAATTCCTTCTTCGACTTTAGGTCTATCTTCGTCTTCAACCCCAACAACTACCCCAATGTTAGCACGGTCTTCATCTATTCCCACTTCCACCTTCAACTCAGACTCTGATCATTCCAGTTCTAGCTTTTTTGATCACTAGGAGTAGTTTGACTGGGCTTCAGGTGGCATCATAATGGGCAAGAGGTTACAGAGTAAATTCTTGGTTCCCGTAGAGAAGAGGCCCTGTACTGATGCTTCCAGCTCTTCCCATTCAATGCTCATCGTTGCTACTCCTGCCACTGTTGATCCTACTCCCTTTGAGCCTGTTACTAGGATCAAGGCTCCCTCGAGCTTTGAACTACCTCCGCCTACAGTTCACGCGCCATCATTTGCCATGGCCACTGCTGCACATATTCCTGCTTTGAGATCTGAAGAAGCGGCAATCCCTCCTCCCGCTCCGTGGAGTTTTATGTGGGTCTCTAGTGTTCCCGTTCCGGAGACGGTCTGCTTCCTGGATGATCTGGTTGCTTCCCATGTCATTGTTCATGGCATTCAGTCCTATACTGACAATGACATCTTGAGGAGGCTCACAATCGGCGATCTTATGAGCAGATTGAGCCATGATTTGATGCGGGTACAACTCATATTATCTTCCATTTTCTTTTTTCTTTTTTGAAAAAACTTTCTGTACATATTCCTTTATTCCCTTTCAAGCTACCAAGCATTTCAATGCCCTTCAATATTTCCATACTCAGCGTGACTAGGCTTTGTCTCAACTTCGGAGGGAACTTACATTGGTCAATTCTGTAAATGCTCGTCTCCAAGCTGAAAAAAAAGCAATACGTGGCCAATGAAGTCGAGCTTCAAAAGGCCTTAGAAAAGATGGCCCATGATGTGGAGGCTTCTGCTGCAGAAGAGCGAAGGCTGGTGGAAGAGCTTGAATCTACGAAGAAGGCCTTGGCTGAAGTTGAGTTGGACAAGGTTGAAGCAGAAAAAGCACGGGGCCCGTTTCCATTTTTGAAAAAATAAATAACACCAAATCTTTACGTGGAAAACCCTTAACGGGAAAAAACCACGGATATAAATGTGTTCACTATTTCAAAGATAATTACACATAATACTTGTGTAAATGTAAAGAATTATAGGGTTTGGGTAAGTTACTTCCCTCATTTTTCATCATGTAGTAAGATCCATTTCCTGCAGTGGCTTTGACTATGAAAGACCATTCCTAATTTGGTCTCAATTTCCTTTCATTTGATTGGAAAATTCTTTCAGAACAAGGTCTCTCGCTTGAAACTGTCGCCCTTTGACCCCTTTCTGGAAGTACTTTCTCATTTTTTTATTAAAACTGGCCATCCTTACCAGAGTAGCTCCTCTTTTTTCTTTCTGCACCAAACGTCAAAGCAAATGGTGTTTCTCTCGTTGAATCTCATGGTGTTGTGCGGTACGCCCACGGAACTGATGGAAACTTTTCAACCCACTTTCCTTTTGCAGCTTTCAGTCGCTTTTTCAGATTTTCCAGAATTGTTATATTTGATCTTTTCATTGTCTGAAACGAGTACCTTTGGGATCCCGTACTTGCATACAATTTTTTTCCATAGGAATTGTCTTACTTCTTCTTCTCGCACTCAAGCTAATGCTTCTGCTTCTATCCACTTTGTGAAATAATCAGTTGTCACCAGCAAGAATCTTTTCTGAGTGGGAGCCATCGGTAATGGGCCCACTACATCAATTCTCCAATTCATAAATGGTCAGGGGCTCAAGAGCGTCTGTAATGTTCTGGGGGCCATCTTCGGGATGAGGGAGTATCGTTGGCATTTGTCGCACTTTTTCACAAAGGATTTTGCTTCCTCTTGCATTTTTGGCGACTAGTATCCCTGGTTCAATAACTTGTTGGCCAACGTTCTTCCCCTAGAATGATTCCCATAAATTCCTCCATGCACTTCAGCCATCACGTATTGAGCTTCCGTTGAGGAAAGGCATTGGAGGTAAGGACCCGAGAATGATCTTCTATGCAACTCCCCTTGGATAATGGTGTACCTAGCACTCTGCTGTCGGAGTTTCTGAGCTTCCATTTTGTCAGTTGAGAGCTTCTTATCAAATAGGTGTTGCATTATATTCCTCCGAAAATCACTCTCATTATTTCTGCTGTTACTTCCGCTTGCACCAACATCTTTGTACTTGGTACATCCAGATATTCTACTGTCATCGTTCTTCTGAACGGAATTTGGGTTGACGACCCAATTTTTCTACTCTTGGTATTTGTGTAATATCATAGTATTTGAACAGCTGAAGCATTTGGTTCGCATTCTGCAAGTACTCCACCTTCCGATCATCTTTCGCATTGTATTTTCCTACGATTTGGTTAGCAGCTAACATTGAATTGCCAAATATTTTGACTCTAGTTACCTTAAACCCGATCATGAGTTGCAGTTCAACCAGTAACGCTTCGTACTCTGCTACATTATTTGATGCTTGAAAACCAAATGACAAGGCTTGTTCGAAGGTTTCCCCATATGGGGTTTGCACCACCACTCCTGCTCCGGCTCCACGATAGTTATATGCCCCATCTACAAATAGAGTCCAAGCAGTTCCTTCTTTTCCCACTATTGTCACATCATATTTTTTATGGTCATAAGTAAG
This sequence comes from Datisca glomerata, assembly GCA_003255025.1. Lineage (NCBI taxonomy): Eukaryota > Viridiplantae > Streptophyta > Magnoliopsida > Cucurbitales > Datiscaceae > Datisca > Datisca glomerata. The sequence goes on from QANY01009840.1 coordinate 136,728, forward strand.
TTCTGCAACGAAATCTACCAGGACTTAGGCTTTTATGGTGGTTTGAGGGGCATACCGTATGTCATATGCGCCGAGCTCTATTACCCATTTCGCAAGTCTTCCCGACACCTCAGGCGAGTGTAGTAAACGTTTTATTGGAAATTCTATCACCACATTTATAATGTGCCCCTGTAAATAATGTTTGAGTTTTCTTTCAGTGACTATCAATGCAAGTATCAGCTTCTCTATTTTCCTATATCTAGCTTTCGTAGCTGTAAAACACTCTTGCTCCCAAGTAACTTACTTTTGACACCCTTCTTTCATTCTGAGGAGTGTTGCACTGACTGCGATTTCTGACACTGCAAGGTAGAAAGAGCGATTTTCCCCTGGTAAGGGCTTTGACAGTATTGGTGGCGAAATCAAATACTCTTTTATTTTTTGTAAGGAGTTTTCACACTCTTTATCCCACTATTGTCTAGAATTCATTTTCAGCTTGGCAAAGAACGGTCTGTATTTGTCCGTGGATCAAGACATAAATCTATTCAAAGCCGTCATTTTTCCTGTCAAGCTTTAGATCTCCTTGTTTGTCTGTGGTGACTTCAAGTCTATAATTGCTTTTATCTTATCTGGATTAATTTCAATTTCTATGTTGTTCACTAGATGCCCTAGAAATTTTCCTGCTGCGACTCTGAAAGTGCATTTTTCTGGGTTCCACTTCATATTGTTTTTTCTTAAAATGGAGAACGCTTCTTCCAGATTACAGATGTAGTCATCTCTTCTTTCGTCTTTGACGAGCATATCATCTATATATACTTTCATCATCTTCCCAATTTGCTTCTCAAAGACTTTATTGACCAGTCTCTAGTATGTTGCTCCTACATTTTTCAATCCGAAAGGCAAAACAATATAGCAATATATTTTAAAATCAGTGATAAAAAAATGTTTTTCCTAATCCGCATGGATCATTTTCACCTGATTATATCTAGAATAAGCATCAATGAAACTTAAGAGCTCCTGTCCAGATATAGCATCCGCCATTTGATCGATCCTCGGCAACAGGTAATTGTCCTTTGGACAAGCTTTATTTAGATCTATACAGTCCACACAAATTCTCCATTTCCCATTCTTTTTCTTCACCATTTCAACGTTTGTCAGCCACTCTGAGTAACTAACTTCCCTGATGAAATTTTCTTCGAGCAAAACCTCCCCTTCTTGTTATATTGTCGTCTTCCTCTCAGGAGTGAAAGACCGTTTTTTCTATTTAACAGGTTTAACAAAAGGATTAAACGTGCAATTTATGGAAAATTATCAATTTGTTAATACCAAGCATTTCAGCGGCAGCAGTGGCGAAAATGTCCACATTCTTTCTAAGAAATTAGATGAGTTCTCATTTTTCTGTTTCAGATACTCATGTTCCTCCTGTGGTTGTTTTTTATTCCCCCAGATCTACAGATCCAGTCTCACTTCTGGCCTCATATCTCTAGTTGCTCTCACTCAGTTCATCCATATCTAATTACTATTGGTCAATTTCTTCTTCCCCGCTCTTAAGAACAGGGAGATTGTCCTTTTTTATGGAGTCAAGTGCCGACACCGTGCAACATCTAGCATATGCTTGATTCCCAAATATGGTACGTACCCCTTCCAGCGATGGATACTTCAATGTTTGATAGTATGTTGATAGAACAACTTTCATCTCGTGAATCCAAGTTCTTCCAAGGATCACATTATAGGGTGAACGTGCCTCAATGACCACAAAATCAGTGATGTGGTTGAATGGATCAGCCCGTACTAGGAGTGATAAAATTCCTTCAAAGTATGTTACTGCTTCGTTGAACCCCATGAGTGGTTACCTCGGGCCATGCAACTTAGGGGTGTCTATTGACATTTTCTTAAGCGTTGAGCGGTGGAGTATATTCACAGCACTTCCATCATCGATCAGTACTCTCCGCAGTAAACAATTGCCAATCTGAATGGTTATCACAAGAGCATCATTATGCTCGCTATGTGGGTTATCTTCCTCATCAAAGATAATCGGTACGCTATCAACCGCTTTCTTTCAGTCATCCTTCACTTTGAGGGTGGGCTTCTTAGTCATTCCTTTCGATTATGCCAAGGCGATAACGGTGTCAACTATTCTTAATGGTTCTTTATCCCTGGGGCGCTGCTATCTCTCATCCCTTTTTGGTTGGACTCGCCTTAAAACATACTCCTTCAAATGTCCCTGCTAGATGAGCTTCTCAACGTAGTCCTTTAGTTGGTAGCAGTCTCGAGTTTCATGACTGGCACTCCGATGGAAGTGGCAATATTTATCTGTCACTCGAATCCAGCTCTTTTGTAATAGGATGAGGGCGTTTCAACCAAGGTTCATCCTTGATGACTTCAAGGATTTGATTTACTCGGATAGTCAGTGGGGTGTATATCCTATCCTGGGGTGGATTCCTCTAGGGAGCTTTAGCCATTTCCCGAAGTCACCTTGCTTCTCATCTTCCTTCTTCTTAGAACGTTCTGATCCATGCTTACCCATTCTAGTGCTACCGTCATCTTTGCGATGCACATGGTTCCGCTGCTCAATTAACTTTTGAATGATTTTCTTTTCTTCCTCAAGAGCTATGTATATCTGTGCCCTTAGGAACGTTTCTGCCATGGTGAGGAGCTTGTTTTTTACAGATCTTCAAATAATTGGGATTTGATGTATAGGCCGCGTCTAAATGCCAGTCTGGCCACACGGTCATCACAATTTTCCACCTTGGCAATCTCATATTTGAAACAATATGTATACTCCAGCAATGATTCTCCTTTCTTAATCATAATCGTCATGAGATGCTCTGAATCCTCATCATCATTCCGTAGGTAGAGTATAGCTCTAGAAAAATCAAAGACATTCTAGTAAACTAATTGAACAATGGGGTAAAGAATGGTACCATTTTAGCGCATTCCCGTCTAGGCTGGCTGGGAACATTCGACACATCAGTTCATCCTTATGTTGATAGAGCGCCATCACTTGCTTAAAGCAGCGCAGGTGGTCAACAATATCTGATTTCCCTTCATAACATTTAAACGTAGGGGCCATAAAATTCTTGGGTATCGAAGTGGATATAATCTCTGGGCATAGGGGGAGAGAGTTAAACTTTCCAAGTCCGTTACTCTACTTGCTCCCAGTTTCCTCATCTCGAGCATCTTTCGTTCCAACATCTTTCTACTGCCCGCTCAGTGACTCGTTGAACGGGACGGTTCTTATCATTGATCCCTTTCTATTTGTTACATGAAGTGGCCTCAGAGTTTCTATGACAGGAGTTGTTGTTACTACTGGTTTCACTTGATGTCGTGCTTGTTCCCTTTGCTCTCGGTTCTGATTTTCCATTTCGCGCTCCCTCGTAATGGCATTCTGGCTAACTTTCGCTCTGGATTTCATGATCTTCCACTGCAGTGTTGCAATCTGCTCTTGCACGGTTTGCCACGCGTTTCATAGTGCCTCACTATTACGGCTTTCCATTCCTTGCATACCATTCAGAATGGATTGAATCATGTGATGTACTCACATCGGCTGCGCGGGCTGATCTGAGGGGTTACCAATGGGATTGGGATCGTTTCCAATTTCCCTGGCAGCGTGTGATCTAGTACGAGGAATTTTCAATTATCTTGTTGAGTAAAAACTCTCAGACTCTCAACAAGAGCACCAAAATGTAAAGAAAATTTTCCTCACACTAAAAAGAACAAGAATATTAAAGAGAGAGAGAGAGTTCTTAAGAAAGAAATATTGATTACTTTCGATTTCCTTGATGTCATTGATTTACAATTGGCCTCTATTTATAGGCTTTTGATTGGTTACATGATTGAGTTAAACTCCTCTAAATCAGAGGAATCAACAGAATATTCCTTCTAGATTAAGCTTATCATTTTAAACTAAACTTATCTATTTCCAACAACTTCTTAAATATGAACCGTTAGATGGGGTACGACGGATCTACGGCTCAAAAGAACCTTCCCGCCTGGCCACGGTAGCAATCTACCTCTCCTGCTTCTGATTGGTTGCATCTGTTCATGTGGATCTTCAGCTGATTGTTTCATGTACAAATACGTCATGATTTACGTGAAAAATCATTAAAGAGAAGAAAAATCCCGAGAAGACTATTGATATTCACTTGTGTAAAGGATTTTACATAGTTGATGATGAGAGAAGAGGGAAAAGGCAATATGCACTTAGTAAAGGTCTTGCTTGGGTTGCCTCCTTTTTTTTACATGAGCCTACACTTATAGGCTTTACAATAATAATAATAATAATAATAATAATAATAATAATAATAATAATAATAATAATAATAATAATAATAATAATAATAATAATAAAGGATGATGATCACACCCCCTATGTTTTCAGATGATGAGATTTTGTTAGGGAGCCTCCCCTATCGATGGGATTGCTTTCAAGCGTGAAATCCTATACTTTCACTACAATAAATATAATCTTTTACTGCATTGCATCATTGCATTTTTAACCAAAACGCTGTGATAACAACTTGTGAAGAGGTGGGAGTCAAAAACAAAATCCCGCGCCTTGAAAAATAAACACACTAAAAATTAAAAAGTAACTCGAGTCTTTGATACTTTTCAAAGAAACTTCACACCCAAATATTCGTCCATCTTCTCTCTTTGCGATTCCCATGGAACCAAGACCAGGCCGTCAACTCTCCCTAGGCCGGTAAGCTCTCTCACTCTGCTCTCTCAGTCTGATCTCTCACTTTGCTCTCCCCCTCTCTTCCTATTTTTGAGGCTCTCCAAATTTTTATCCTCCGACACCATCACTCTCTCAATAAGCCTCTCTCTTAAAATCCCTCTTATTTTCTCAAAATTTTTTAAACTCTTCTCAGATTTAGCTTCTAATTGTTGTAATTAGCCTCTTCTTTCCCCAAAAAATTAAGCAACTAAGACTACAAAAGTTTAGGGTTTTTACAGCTCGGGGGCTATTGAGCAGCATCGCTTAGCACCAGCCGCTATGGTCCTCAATACTGAGCTTTACCACTTGAGCAGTGCACCCTAGCAAGAGTATCAGATTTATCCGCTCAGATTCTCAGGACATTACTGCTGAAGCTGTGAAGAAGATCACTGTGCCGCTAGGATTCTCAATACTTTCTTACTCTTTTTCTCTCTATCTATCTCGCTCTTTGTCTCTCCCTCTCTAAAACAGCTCTGCACCTCTTCAAAATCTTCACTGTGTGAAGGATATTGATATTTGCCTCCAAAGTTCTTCAAATTTTACAGGTATTTATTTTTTCAATCTCAGTTTCTTAATTTCTTAAATGCTAATTTTTACACCAATTTTGGAGAAAATATATATCTGTAATTGAAAATTTAATAAACTTAAGTCCAGCTTGTGAATAGGAAACAAAACGAAAGAAACCAAGAACCCAAGAATGAGAGAAACTGGTTAGCTGAAGTTCTGGCATCCAAATTCTAGAATTTTTTTTATTATTATTTCTCTCTTAAATTTGAGTTCTTATCTCTTGGGATAAGTTCTATGTTTTGGTTAGATGAAAGAGAGGAAATTGGGGATCGAGTCCCTAGCTTCTTTTTTTTCGTACTCGGGTAATAAAGTTTTTCTTGCATGCAAGATGGGAATCTTTTCCCACTTCCTCTTATATTCAGTTAAAAAACTTATATCATGGGTTAATAATGAGTCTAAAGGTTGTGGTTTAGGGATTCATTAAGAGAAGGATGGATGGAATGAATTTCAAATTCAAATTTCTTGAATGTGGCTTGGGTATAAGTAATGTAGGAAAACCTTGTTTCTTTTTACTCGTCTAAATTCTTATTGAAATTTTAAGTTTGGATCAAGTGTTCAATATTAAGTTTGTGTTGTCCCTCCTTCCCTCCCTCTCTTTGTAGGCTCAATTGAATGAATGTTCTTTCTCTGTCTTTCCCCTATCTATTAACTCTTTGCTATAAAGGGTTTAAGTGACAATCTAACACATGGCATAGCATTTAACATAATGCTTATGGTTTCAGGAATATAGAGGTCTCAATGAAAGCTTTTATTGAACACAACAAAGTACGTGGCCTTGTAACGATAAAAAATGTATGTCAATTCTTTCATTTCACCTTCTGATAAGAAAATTGTTATGATATAAAGCATCATGGGTTAAATTAGTATCTTCAAGCTGACCTTAAGTCGTAGAGCTTGACCTTTTTTGAATGGTTTTAATCTATGCTCTGTCATCGTCTTCTCTGATTTTTACTATATTGTCTCTGAAATCAGTCTTTTGTTTCTCATTTAGTTTATTAAGTAATCATTATCAGAAATGGCACATTTCCTACTAAATTGAGAATGAGTTTAGTGATTGGCTATAAATTTGGATTGATGGAATTGTACATATTTTTCTCCATGTTTAGGATGAAGGATATGATGAAGTTCGTGCAGAGATTAAGATGTTGCAGCAATGTAGTCATCTGAATATAATTTTGGATTGTTTAGTTACCGTGGGAGTTTCCAAGGAGTAGAGTATCTTTGAGTAGGAAAATTTTTAAAAATTGTTAATCCTTCCAATTTTATCAACTTGGCTGAGTAAAAAAATCAGTTATGAGATTATATAGAATTTTACGTTGAGTGATATTTCTTCTATTGTATCATTGTTTTTTTTTATAAAAGAGTAAAAATGGTACTTTTTGAAATGGATCATACATAAGTTCTCAATCAGAAGGAGATTCTTTAGAAATTATTGAACGGTAAGGGATGGAAGAATGAATGTAAGGTGGATTTGAGAATGAGAATATGTGAAATGTGGTGAGTTCTTAACTTCCTTTTTCGTATTCCACGCCTAAGGAACTTGACTTTCTTTAAATTTAAATTTAATTAGAAGTATATTATTCAACCATATTTTTTAAATAAGGACTTGTGGTCCTTAATTTTATGAATTTTCCTCTAAGTGTCAACTCACTAATATAATAAATCTTTAGTTTCAAATGAACTCATTCTATCTATTCACTTTCTTGCAGACCTCTGCTGGTAGGGAATTGAAGGGATTTGGTCAATTGCACCCTCACAGCCAAGGGGTAGAAACTTTAGGTATTTACTTTAGTCAACTCTCTCTCTCTCTCTCTCACTCGCACGCACATACCGAAAGACAAAAAAAACAAGAATCCTTGAACTTGAGTTTCATAATCTTTTCATTTGTTTATCCAGTTTCAGTGAGCTCATCACCATAAGTTATTACTGCTTTTTGTATATGCCATTTGATTACCTTTTTATTCAAAATATTACATGTATGATTTTATCTATTATCTTTTCATTTATTCAAAGTATCACATGTATGATTTTATCTATTATCTTTTCATTTATTCAAAGTATTACATGTATGATTTTATCTATTATGTTTGTTCTACAGAGCCAGTTGGCGCAACTACATGACTTGTAGGGTCAGACTCATCAGAAGTTTCAGTCAGTAAGTGACTCAGATAGCTTTGTTTTTACAACCCACCCCAGAATTTATTATACTTTATACTGCGGGCACTTTGTTGCTTAGATAAATGCTTGTTTCATCTAGTCAAGAGCCTACAAACCAAATTGTAGGGATCCTTTTAATTGACAAGATAGTGTGATGGAAGTCAAATCGTTATAAATTTTATTTTCTATAAGATGGGATATTTAGGTTCTTGACAAATTACTGATAGAGCATGTCGACCCTCCTGAGCCAGTTAAGCTACCTGATGTGGTTCAAAGCCATATATCACAACATGGTGGAATACATGTACATTTAGTGATATAAAATTCAAATTTTGGTCTTAGTGGCTTTCTTTTTTCCATGGTGGAATACATGTACATTCAGTACATACATGCAATTTCTCAGACGTTGGGCAACTAGTAATTTCAAGGAAGGCTCAAATGACTCGTCAACTCGGTCAGTTCTCTGGCACTGTAAATAGTGCTCTGTTTAATACTGATTAGACAACACATAACTCTCAAATGGTTAGTCCATTATATCATTCGGTTTGCAATGATTCCCAATCCTTGTACCTAATTGAGCAATTACTCTTTATGAGCTTGGGTAGATTGTGTGAAACACAAAGGGGGGGCGTGTGGTATGAACAAAGATGTAGAATCTAGAGGGAGTTGGTTTATCTTGTTTTCTCCTTCTTTGAAAGCTTTTCAGCTTAATTCTTCATCAAGACAGACATGCTAATTTTGTTTTGTTTGACTTTTCAAATTCCAAATATTTCAACTACAATGCCATCACAACCACTCATGGCAAGAATATAGGTTTTTTCCAAATGTTATATCAAGATTAGTTCTCTAATAGTTTACTGTTGTTGAGCGAATAAGAGAGGGCTTTAAAAGTTGTAATAAGTTTACAGCGTGTTTCCAATTAGTCGGGACCGTTAAGAAAGGAAGTTACTTATGAAATATAGCCCCCAAATTATGTCACAAAAATGCTAGAATTATTGCATTTATTCCAATTAAATGATTGAAGCACAAAGTATCAAAGTACACAAAGTTCCATTAAGCTTGGTGCCCAGCCAGGTTAATTGAATTACTTTTGCTTCCCAATATTTTAATTTTTAATATATCGTATATGCCTCTGGAGTTGTTGCTTAAACAATATTGCTTGGACTTTACTAATCTCCTATCTTCTAGTTGTCAATTGGCTTTGATTTGGAATTCTTTTCATCAGTCTAATATTTTTGAAAGAGTTTTGACAGTTACTCAAATTGGTTCATTTCATGCAATGCAAACTGTTTTTTTTCAGCCGGTAATGATGGTCCTAGTCCTTCTTTGGTACAAAATGTTGCTCCTTGGAGTATTTTTGTTGTGGCTTCTTCCACCGATCGAACGTTTCTAACCAAGTTATTTTTTATTAAAGTCAGTCAAAGTATTGATCTTGCCTCTACAGCAAACGACACCAGTTTCTGAAGCTTCATAATTAGATTTGGAGACTTACTAGATTTTAATCTTTCTCTTTAGGATATATTACTTTTGTTTATTCTATGTAAAAATTCAATATGTATTTATCATTTGGAACTATGATTTCTAGCGAACAATAGTTTGTAATAATTTTGAATAATTAAATAAAACGTTATGTCAAAAAATAATTATTTTTTAAGTTTGTACAATTGCAAGAATAAGTATGTTCGTTGAGTTAGTTATTCACAACATTTATAGCATGAAAAGAATGCTATCAAAGGTCTTTTACAGCTTTGAAAAATGCTATGAAAGATATAACATGGCTTTAAGAAATGCTATAAAAATTTATCACATTTAAAAATGCTGTCATAGGGTCACCATAACACTTAAAAACGCTATGGTAGGGTTACTATAGCATTTAAGAAACGCTAAGGTAGGATTACCAGCGTTTAAGAAACGCTATGGTAAACTCTATGGTAGGGATACCATAGCGTTTAAGAAACGTTATGGTAGGGCTTCCATAGTGTTTAAAAAACACTATGGTAGGGTTTTCATAGCATTTAACAACATTATCGTAGATTCCAACTTTTAATAACATTGGCTACTATCGCATTTTAGTAAACGTTATGAAAACGCTACGATAACATTTTTTTGCCGTTATTGTAGCATTTTTCTCTTGTAGTGTTTGTTCATTCCTTTCAGATGTTTTGTCCTCAGTCCGTCAGCCACTCAATCAGTCATAGCCACTTGGTGGTTTTTCGTGGCTTGGGCCAACCAGTCACAATCACTTGGTGGTCCGCCAACTTGTTTTATCTGAATCATTCAGCTACCTAATCAATCATTGCCACTTGCCTATCATTCTGGATCCCTTTCGCATGTTCCCATGCTTCTTATGATTCTTCTCTTCCCATGCTTGCACAGTTCAACAAGTTCGTTGCTCGTGCGGTGTAGTTCTCCGAGTCCTCAGGTTCTTTTTCTCGTTCCAAATGTGTGGGTCCTTCGTCAGTCTTTTCCCGTTGGCCAGTCAGCTTTTCCCATTCTGGTGCTCTTCCTGTTCTCAGTATTCGTCTGGTTGTTCTTCATTTTTTTACAGGTTTCTCACGACATTAGTCTTCTCTCCCATTTTTGCTTTTCTGCCTCTTACCACGAGCCCTTTGGTTGGCCCTCCTTGTCCATGTGGCAGTGGGTATTTTTTACCTATTTATTGGTCCCCATTACACTCAATAGAATTTTATTCGTTGAGGTGTAATGATTTGTCTATTCTTATTCTGACATTACATCTGCTCGGTTATGTTCTCGCATGCTTCTTGAAAACATGCGACGTTTTTCCATATAACTTTTCGATTGTCCATTGTTAGTGGTGGTTTCTCCTTTTCTTTCTGTCATTATATTTTTTTGTTCTTGTTCACAAATTCTTTGCGTTTGTCGAATAAATTTTTTGCCAGCTAGTTGTCGATGATGAATACTTTCCATTCCTTTGCTGTAATGTCTTTATGTTCTTTTTACTATGGGCTCATTGATGGAGTTTTTCCCGTTTTCATCACTATGGGCTCATTGGTGAGGTTTTCTCATTTTCTTCAATATGGGCTCATTGATAGAGTTTCTTTCATTTCTTTTCCTTCTCTTGTGCACTAAGATATGTGACAAAAATGTTTGTACAAGAACAATAACATAATAATTTATTAAAAAGAGTAAGGAATGAATTTACCGTTTCATAATTTCATCCCAAGGATTTGAGTTTAGCGCCCCTCGTTCATTGGTAGAATTTTTTCTGTTTCCCTTGCTACGGACTCATTGGTACAGCTTCTCCCGTTTCCTTTGTTACGGACTCATCGGCAAAGTTTCTCCCATTTTATTTTTCCTTTGTATTTCTGCTTCGATCAATGAGAATCACTTTGTTTGCACAATTTTTCTTCTATTGAACTCCATTTTTGTCGCATTTCATTCTTTCTTCAAAGGATCTAGCAAAAACTTAGAGATCCAAATATGTTCATGTACAAACTTTAAACTGTCAACAAAACTCATGCTCAGACACTTCAGAAATTTTTGCCCAACAGTTCTCTTGAAAATAGTTGTTTCCATACTAGAATCTGTTGTCAAACACTTCTAGTTTAGAATATGTTCTGGTGACTTCGATCTTTGTTAGAGAACAAATATCTTTCGAGTTGTGAAATCCGTTTTCGAGGATACGACTTTCACTTCCTTTAGAAAGAATGACTTACGATCTACCCATTATTAAGGACTTAGATTCAAAAAAAGAACCGTGGCCCCCATTTTCTTTCTGAGAGAACTTAGGTCCAAATAAAGAACCATGGCCCCATTTTCACTTTGAGAGTGACTAACGAATTGCCCATTTTCTTTTAAGATGAAGACTTAGGCTCAAATAAAGAACCATGGCCCCATTTTGGCCTTTAGTTTTAGGATCATCTGCTGAGTTGTTTTCAAAAAATATTTCATCTTTGCGTTCTTCCGTTGTATCTGTTATGAATTATTTGAACATCATTTGATCGTTAGACAAGGATATTTCTGTTTTAAAGTTTTTGATTTTCTTCTAAGAATGATGTTCGAGACACTCCAAAGACTTAGGCTCCTTTCGTAGAACCATGGCCCCATTTTGATTTCCTTCTGAGAACGGCGTACGTAGACGCTCCCAAGGACTTAGGCTCCTTCAGTAGAGTCATGGCCCCATTTTAATTTTCTTCTAAGAACGGCGTCCGTAGACACTCCCAAGGACTTAGGCTCATTCGGTGGAACCATGGTCCTGTTTTAATTTTCTTCTTGAAACGGCATCCATAGACACTCCCAAGGACGTAGGCTCCTTCCGTGGAACCATGACCCCGTTTTGATTTCCTTCTGGGAACGACGCCCTTAGACACTCCCAATGACTTAGGCTCCTTCTGTGGAACCATGACTTGTTTTGATTTCCTTCTGAGAACGACGTATGTAGACACTCCCAAGGACTTAAGCTTCTTCCGTGAAGCCATGACCCTATTTTCATTTCCTTTGGAGAATGGCTTCCGTAGACACTCCCAAGGACTTAGGCTCCTTCCGTTGAACCATGGCCTCATTTTGATTTCTTTCTGAAAACGATGTCTGTTGATACTCCCAAGGACTTAGGATCATGTGGAACCATGACCCCATTTTGGTTTCCTTCTGGGAACGGCGTCCGTAGACACTACCAAGGTCTTAGGCTCTTTCTGTGAAACCATAGCCTCGTTTTGATTTCCTTCTGAGAACAATGTCCATAGACACTCCCAAGGACTTAGGCTCATGTGGAACCATGGTCCCGTTTTGATTTCCTACGAGCTTATTGATAGAGTTTCTCCCATTTTCTTAGTTACCAGCTCATTGATAGAGTTTTCTCCCGTTTGCTTTTTTTTTTTATTTTTCTCGTACAAATATCTGCGACAAGAATGTTGAACAACACCATACATAATATCTTAATGGAATAAGCAAGCAACAAGTATACCATAACTTTCTTCTAGAAGCTCGAATCTCATTCCGTAAGGAATTTCAAGAAACTGGTTTCCGTAGCTTTGTAGTGACGTATGATTTGTCACATAAATATTAATGTGTTGGTGAAACTTAATAGATGAAGTTGACAGTTCTGCATGTTATCGTACCACAAGTTTTAATTGAGAGATATAAATTGAATTCTGTAAAATTCTTTAAGAAGTTGATGTTCATATATTTCCGATTATATATAATTCACCATGTATTTGGCTTTCGATTGACGTAGTATAATTTCTAAAATTACATTTTCTACATAATACTCCTTCATGAACAACCTTCATAAAAATTATTATAACTTTTGTTCAACAACTCCGATCGAGTTCTGTAAACTTAATAATTACCGTAACTTTTGATTGAAAACTCTAAATTGAATTCTGTAAAATTCTTCTAAGTAGACTTCTCTACCTTTATGATGCTATAAGATTCATCGTATATTTAGCTTCCAATAAATACGTTTTAATTTTCAAATTCGATCGTTACGCATAATCTATTTTCCTGAGTAGCCTTAATGAAAATTATCGTAACTTTTCAACGATATATAGTTTTTCATATAATACTGTCTAAAACGAAGCAATTAGAAGATTTAATTTGAAAGACGTGAATAGTCTTACTCTCCAGAGGAATACTTATAATAATTACCGTAACTTTTGATTGAAAACTCCAAATTGAATTCTGTAAAATTCTCCAATAAGTAGACTTCTGTATCTTTCTGATGATATAAGATTTTTCATGTATTTGGCTTCTAATAAATTCAGTTAAATTTCAGAATTTGATCATTGTGCATAATCTGCTTTCCTGAGCGGCCTTCATTAAAATTATCATCACTTTTTCTAAAGAACTCCAAATCAAGTTCTGTTAAATTCTTCAAGAAGTTGACATCCATACCTTTCTTAGAATATATAGTTTTTTATGTAATACTCTATAAATCATTAAAGTTTATAATTTAAATTTGAAAAGTGTGAATATATTTACTTTCCTGAACAGTACCAACGAAAAATATCATAACTTTTGACTGAGAGCTTCGAATTGATTTTCGTAAAATTCTACAAAAAGTAGACTTCCGTATCTTTTTTATGAGGTAAGATCTATCATGTAATTTCCCTCCAAAGTTTCCCGTTCTTAAGACTCTCCCCGTTCTCAAGACTTTTCTCGTTGTCAAGATATTTCCGTTCTCGTTCTCAAGACTTTCCCGTTGTCAAGCTAATTTCGTTCTCGTTCTCAAGACTTTTACCGTTGTCAAGATATTTTTGTTCCCATTCTCAAGACTTTCCCATTGTCAAGATAATTCTATTCCCGTTCTCAAGACTTTTCCCGTTGTCAAGACTTTGTTTATGACAAATCAAATAAATTCTCTCCCCCTTTTTTTAGAAACCGATGATGATGTAAAAGAAATAAGTCAATCGAATATACAAGGAATGAGTTTACCATTTTTCATTCTATTTCTAATTTTGTACTTGTTGTCGTTTCCATCTCTATTGCCAACCCGTTTAGGATCGCCTGCAGCATTTCCGTCAGTGGGGTTGGTTGATCTACGTGCTCATCTTCGATTATTGTTCTATTGTCCTCATTTAGAGCTGCGTTGGATTTGGTTCTAAGCATATTTATGGTCTTGTAGAGTGGGTCTCTTGAGCCTTTCTCTCAACTCTCGATGAAAGCACCAAATATAAAGGATTTTTTCAGTATGGGAAATCTTTTACGAATGAATAATAAAGATAATAATTTAGACAAAGAGTGAGAGAATGAAGACGTCATGATTTTGTGAAAAACCCTTAAAGGGAAGAAAAACTACGAGAAGACTATTGATATCACTTATGTAAAGGATTTTACATAGTTGATGATGAGAGAAGAGTGAAAAGGCAATGCACTTAATAAATGTTTGCTTAGGTTGCCTCCCCTTTTTTTACATGCACATTTACTTATAGGTTTTACAATTATAATAATCATAATAATAAGAAGAATAATAATAAAGGACGAGGATCACACCCTCCCTATGTTTTCAATTGATGAGATTTTTGTCAGGGAGCCTCCCCTACTCAGTCATAGTCACTTAGTGGTTCCTCGTGGTTTGGGCCAATCAGTCACAACCACTCGGTGGTCTGCCAACTTATTTCGTCTGAATCATTCAACTACCTAATCAATCATTGTCACTTGACATCAATCTAGATCTCTTTCGTCTGTTGCTATTCTTCTTCTGATTCTTCTCTACCCGTTCTTGCACAGTTCAGCGAATTCCGTGCCCATTCAGTGTAGTTCTCCGAGTCTCAGGTTCCTTTTCCCGTGCCAGATGCGTCAGTCCTTCATTAGTCTTTTTCCGTTGGTCAGTCAACTTTTCCCATTCTCGATATTCGTCCGATCGTTCTTCATTTGTTTACGGGTGTCTCACGACATTAGTCTTCTCTCCCATTTTCACTTTTCTGTCACTTTCCGCGAGTCTTTTAGTTGCCCTCCTTATCCACGTGACAGTGAGTATTTTTTACCTGTTTATTCTATTTCTGTTCGGAGTTTCAAAATTCAGAGTCCTATATTATTAATTCAAGTTGGATCTATTAATTGTTATTATGGTATTTGGATGCTGTACAGTTATGGTCTGTCTCCCTATGTTGCTATCTCTACCAATAGACAATCGAGATCAGTGCTTATGCTCACTGCAATTCTGCAAGGCTTTTTACTTGAAGTGATGATGATTCCTAAACCTTTAATGATTTGGAGAGCAGGTTAGAAATCTTAGGAACTGCGCAGTTATTTTACTAAAAAAATTAAACCATACATATATATATATATATATATATATATATATATGCATGATATAAAATAATTTCACTCATTTTAAAAAGGCACTTTTGGTCAGTTGTGAGGAGCACTTCCAAATATATTTGAAGTCCAGTTTGGTAACACTCGAATTGCTTCTCTCTTCCTAATCCTAATTTTGCATAGCAGCTGATATATATTTATGTTTTGTGTGGCTTTGAAAGCACCAAAGTACCTTAACTTACATTGTGCCGAAATTTATGCCCGAGAATAATTAAGCAGATTTGGATTCTCTACCATTTCAAGAAAGAAAGTTAGATCTAAACTTTTCAAATCAAAATGGAGTTAGACGGCCCCAAATCCTTGTACTGCCTATCCCAAACCCACCGCTGAAATTTCTAATTTTGTCACCTCAGCATATGTTTTATTTAATGAAAAAAAACAAAAACTTCTACTAATTCAACTCACTCATCACCAACCCACTTCCTAAAATAATATAAATGTGTTTTGTTGCTTTGTATAGGTGGGATCAGATACTCTCCTATTCATGAAACATTAGAGGATCATGTTCCATCGAACCGTTCTATATGAAATGGACAGTTTTTATTTGTCTTAGCGAAAAATTCCCTTGATCGACGGGTGTATGTTTGCCTCAATGAAACGTGGACGCTTTGTACAATACTTGGAACTCAAGGTAGGGGTAGGTGGCTGAGTAAGCTTTAACCTCAAAAGCAGCTTAACCTTACCTAACATTGTCCAACGTCATAATCCTCATTTGTTCTAATCAACATTTTCACCTACTATATTATTTGTATCACTTGTTTCCCTTTAATCTACTCTATTCTAAGAATTTTAAAAAGCTCGATAGTTTGGTCCACCAAACAAATTTAGTAATATAAAAATATTATATTTAATATGGGGACAGATTCTTGATAGTTGAGATTCTATGTTGTTGATGTAGAAAATCTCAACAATGATGTTACACACAATCTCCCCTCTGGCTGGAGTTCCTCGTGACCTCCATGTCTGCAAAACGGAAACAAATAACCCAAAGAGCAAGGGAACCTGGGGTGGTTGTGTCGTCAAATGGCATCTAATACTTAAGTCAGTATTTTGACATTACTTTGATATAGTTTCCTTAATGGAGAAATGTCATACCTCTTTCTTTTGTAAACATGGGTATTTGTACCTGAGGCCTCGCCGGGGGAGAAGCATGTCGAAGAAACCTCAGGAGCATATAAAAGAAGCTTCCCGTGACACGATAATTGCCCCTGATTAGATAGTGGGAGGCAACCCTTGATCTAAAATGATTGACATTAAATGTTGATGTGTTTCGAGGTGATGTATAGAGGGATGATCTGACACTCTATCACGACGATTAGACTTGTTAGACGTTTGAACTTAAGAGAAGGAGCCACTTTGCTATTGGCTCTCTATTGCGATGTGACACATGTTGTCACGTCATTGGTGGTTGAAAAAATACCTATAACAGTTGCCTCCAGTCGAGAACTTGAGTGGCTTCAGTCACCCAGGTCTGAAGACTTCTTCGTCTATGTTCCTTACCCGATCTAACTTCATGCGGTGTGAAGCTAAAGGCTCCATTCATCCTGGATAATCCACACTTGTGTTTGAAATTTATTTGCTTGGGGGCCTGTATCGAATGGAGTTAACTATCTTTTCATTTTTGTCGTGATTCACACGTGCGTGGTTTCACCTTTTCTATGATTTAAGGCCACTAATCTCCCTGGGAATGGGGGCACTAATGGTGCATGGGTGCGCGTAAAGGAGGGTGAGGGTGGCTAACCGCAAAGCCTGACTCCTCAATGTGTCACTTTATTCCTGCAGTCATTTGAATGACGTTTGGTTTCTTGAAACTTTCCCCTGGTTGAGCCTTTTCCTGGTCTGTCGAGTTAGAATGCAAGCCAAACTCTTTTCCTTTGATACTTGGTCAAAGGGCCTTTCCTTGCCTGGTCAACTAGAATGTGACAGATTACTTGCTTTTCTTTCCTTTGATGTTAAGCCAAGCTTTCCTACTCTAGCTAGATCCTTGTTCTCGTTTGGCGAGATAGAATGCTGCGTCAGACATCTTTTACCTTTAGCGTCTAGCCAGACACGCTTGCTCTGGCTAGGGCCTTTTCTCATGCCCCTCTGGTGAGCTCGAATGCTCCGCCAGTTCCTCACCTTTAATGTCTCACTACAACAGAAAACGTCTTTTACAATGGGCAAAAGCCCTCTGTAAAAGACTTTTTACAGCATTTCAAAAAATCATGACTTTTTCAAGCCCTATAATAGACCCGCGATTTTTCACAAGGTTGAGAAACCCCTGTAAAAGACCTGACTTTGCCCCCTGTAAAAAGTCAAGCCTTTTATAGGGGTCTTTACCCCCATAATAAATAATGCCTTTTACAAGGGTCTTTACCCTCTGTAAAAATCCTGATGTTCTATGAAAAATCTAGTATTTTATAAAGTTTTCTACCCCTTATAAAAAATGACAGGTCTTTAACAAGATTTTGTTCATTATTAAATTCTACTCATGTTAATTTTAATACCACCTATAAGAAATGATATTTTCATTATAAAATTAAAATATACTCATAAATAAAAAAACTTTAAATAATATATATAAAATCTAACAAATCTTATGAATTGTTTCTTAAAAACCACAAAGCTCAACAAGTCTTTTACAAAGTTCACTTAAAGTCATCTAAAATCTAAAAAATTATTAATTCAAAATGGGACAGGTCTTCTCCAACATGTTCTAACCAAAAGAAGTCATGTCTCACAAAATAAGTTTTTCTTCCATCATTTTATGGTGTGAGCCTACAAAAGATATTAAAACGAGTGAAGGATGAAGAGGGGATCACAAAAGCCGCCCCAATATTCATTTGTCTAGAAAATCAGAATACACTAATCCAACAAAAAAAATTTTTTGATAAAATTTACCTCAACCATTAAGTATAAATTCATGGTTCTACGGAAAATAGTTCTTAGCACATGACAAATCCACTTTTTGACATGACCATGAATTACTGTCAATTTTCTTGGACTCCACCCCTGGTGCACATATTGCTATTGCTTTATACATACAGTATTTAGTAATCTATGGCAATGATCAACATGGAGAATTCAAGAAGATGAAGAATACAGCATGAATCCTTATGAAAGATAACTGTTGTTACTTAAAGAATAACCTTCTAACCTTCTTAACTAAACGATTTCTGATCAGCCAACATTTCAAACATAAAAGTCTAGTTTTATTCAGTAACAGCAAACCTCATATACAGTATCATATAACACAGCAGTATTTAAAACGTAACCAACAAGACAAAGGGACTTTAAATATTGCTGCATTTGCTGATAGAATACAAACAACTCTAGGACCATTCTGGAAAATTGACATTATTTTGGAGGATACATCCTGCAATAAACCATATAGATGAAAATTTGGAGTTCCAATTCCGTGATCAACAAAATTGTAACGAAATAAACACATCCACCAACTCATGCACAGTAGACATCCAATAACTAACAAATTCTTTGTGACCTTTGAAATGTCCCAAAACATGTGCCATTGCCATTCACACAATAGCCACCCCTCATTTAGTATGCAGAGGGTAGGGGGATTACAGAGGGGTAGGGTAATAAATCTTCATTAGTATCCCTTTGTTTTAACAAAGTTGAACTCAATATGCAATGATAAGAGAGGTCAACAAGCTCGAGTAATAGAGAACTTCACATCTGCCGTGTCACCAAAAAAATATCCGAATGAAGATTTAGCAAAGAAAGCACGCACCTGCCATGGTTCCCCAAAAGCATTCAGGGATTTTGCAAGGGCAGCTTTGGCGGTTTCCCATGTAGCTTTTATCTCCTACGTGTTTCTCAGGCCTTTGTATTATGACACAATAAGTCTGAAAAAACAATAGAATCAAAATAAATTGAATGTCAAATAGCATATTAATGTTTTTACTCTTTTATTTATCAAAAGAAAATAAAGTTCACTTTCATTCAATCTTGCACTAATACTGCCATGTAGTGTCTTTACTTATAAGTCACAAACTTTTATCATATATCTTCCTCTTTCCGGAGAGATTGTCAGACAAAGAGTAAAAACAGGCACTGAGCCAGCTTATTTCATATATGGACTTGACTTCAAGAAGCACACTAATTTTGAGATAAAACTCAATCCACAACCAGGCTAATGTGCACGTACTGCACATTCACTCGTCTCCATGTATGGGAAAATCGTTGCAATGATATACATGGCCAGTCAACACATTTACACACTGAAAGTTAATGAGTAGAGAACTGAAACCAAGTCGTTATTTAAACCACAGCCAAATAGAAAGCAAAGAATGCGACCATTGCCCTCAATGTTAACTACACAATAACATGTCGAGATTATCAAATTAATAATAAACAGTCGAGCTTGTGTATAACAGATTAAACCTACTTAGTGCTATTGACCTCACTAGTATATAAATGTAGCAAACTAATAACACATTATAAGAGAGTTATATGCTAGATATACAAAATACAACTTCACAGTATGCTAGATTTATTAAATACAACTTCAGGGTTGTAAAAAGCATAAAAAAAAAAGGTTCCCAAAAAATTATGTCTCTTTATTCCCGTAACAAATGATTAAACAAAATGTGAAGGAAGCTAAGTAGATTAAGATGTAAAGACTTTTCAGGGAAAAAAGGAAAGAACGGAAGCATAATATTTGTCATTAATGATATCAGTCAAGCATGAGAACAACCTATATTATTCACTGAAAAAAAAACAGAGAAGGGGAAAAAGAGAAAAAACAGCTTCCTTCCAGCAGTTTATTACACAGAATATTCTCCGTTGTTAAGCTCTTCCTCTGTTACTGCTTCTCCATCAATGGATATAGTTCTCTTGGTAGTGCGAGTTTAGATGCGTATATTCATATGGTTAAAGTATAAAGAAAGCTTGATTTCCTTTTTTTCCTAACCTCCTTTAACATGAATGGGGACTCAAGTCTCACAAAGGCAGTGTATCAGGGTCTAACAATTACAATCAAATCCCCCATTAGACGAAGATACTGCCAGAATTTGCTTTCTGCCAGCAAACTGAAATTTTAGGAGAAAATCCTTTAAGACGTTAGAATTTAGACAAATATGAAGCAAAATTTCAATTAAAAATTTAAATTAGAAACTAAATGAACAGATATCAAACAAATTCATATTAGAATCAAAATGTGTTAATCCAACCTCCCAAAACAAGCTTGACAGTGAATGTCTTCTTCTGAATTTCAAATTCTTCATCCTCCATGATCAAACACACTCAATTTGAACTAATGTCATAATCAAAACTTCTAATCAGACATGCTCAGGTCTAAAACACAGAAAATATCACAAAATCAGACATGTATACAGAGTAAATCTCACTGTGAAATACAGGGGACATGATCAAGCTCTAGCCCTAGAAACTAGAAACTAAGCCAGCTGCCTAGGTTTGACAAACGACCCTACGGTTGAGAGTGATTCACCCCGGGACCAAGAACGACGAAGCTCAGGGCAGACCGAGCCGTAGAGAGAGAGCGCGCGAGAGACCTTAGAGAGAGAGCGCGCGAGAGACCTTAGAGAGAGAGCGAGCGAGAGAGAGAGAGAGAGAGAGAGAGAGAGAGAGATCTGGGAGAGAGACGAAGAGAAGCTGTGTGTTTCTAGCTGAGAGATATCGAGATGCACTTTTAATTTTTTTTGTTTTGGTCGAAACTATTTGAATTTTCAATAGGCGGGGGTTTTGTTCCATAAAATATTTGGGCCGCGCCTTTTCACTCAACTCTTTTACAGGATTCTATGCTAAACCTTGTGCTTTGACGACGTAAAAGAAAGGAATTGTTGTAGTGTCATGTATGTCTGTTTTGACTAGATCTTTAATCTCATTTTAGAGCTAGTATACTCGTTAGACATCATTTTTAACTTTGATGTCTAAGTAGGTGTTCCTGATTTGGCTAGACCCTTGATTCCATCTGACGAGCTAGGGTGATCGACATGCATCACTTTTTAACTATGATATCTAGCCAAGCGTTCCTGCTCTGGCTATACCTTTGATCCCCTCTGATGAGATAGGGTGCTCGACAAATATCACTTTTTTCGTTTGATGTCTAGCCAGGCGTTCCTACCTTGGTTAAATCTTTTGATTCCATTTGGTGAGCTAGGATGCTCGACAGACATCCTTTTTTCTTTTAATATCTAGCTAGGCGTTCCGGCTCTGGCTAGACCATTGATCAGGTCTGGTGAACTAGGGTGCTCAGCAGACATCATTTTGTTCCTTTGTGTCTAGCTAGGTGTTTTGGTTCTAGCTAGACCATTGATCCCATCTGACGAGCTAGGGTGCTCAGCAGACATCACATTTTTTCTTTGATGTCTAACTAGACATTCCTGCTCTAGCTAAACCCTTGATCTCGTCTGGCGAGCTAGGGTACTCAGCAGACATCACTTTTTTTCTTTGATGTCTAGTCAAGACGTTCCTGTTCTGGCTAGACCCTTAATCTTGTATGGCGACCTAGGGTGCTCGACAAACATTATTTTTTAATCCCAACTGCTGAGCTAGATTGCCGCACCAGTCATCATTTTTTAATCTCGACTGATGAGCTAGATTGTCGCATCAGTAATCATTTTTTAATCGTGACTAGTGAGCTAGATTGACGCACCAATCATCGATTTTTAATCTCACCTGGTGAGCTAAATTTCCGCACCAGTCATCACTTTTTAATCCCGCCTGGTGAGTTAGATTACCGCACCACCCATCACTTTTTAATCGCGACTGGTGAGTTAGATTTCTGTACCAGTCACCACTTTTTAATACCGACTGGTGCGCTAGATTGCCGCACCAGTCATCACTTCTTATTCCCTTGTCTCACGTTGTGGAAGAGTCGATTTTTCCCTTTTACTTGATAAATGTCACCGAGTACACGATCCATGTTGTCAGTTGCACCTTGGCGTTGGCCATTTAAAAAGGAGATCATTTCCCCTACTCTAATTGGGGAAAGAGACTGAGGTAGAGAACTGAAGACAACCGGGCTTCTTATTTCTCGAGATGTCGTCCTCCATCTCTTATTGGGGCATCCTTCTTTTTTAGTTTCATCTTTCTTGTCTGGGAGGAACTCTCTGGGCTCCCCATCTTTGCTCGGGAGTAAGCGTTGATTCACCCTGAACTACCTTCTTCGTCTACTCCGGCAGATGATCAATTGATTCCTACGGTCTTTCAAGTTCTTCTCCACGCTCCTCTCCAGGCAGTTCGCCAAATCATGGGCTCCTTTGTTCTAGTTGGTTCGGCCGCTTCATGCGGGCGCCAAGGAGGGGATACGCACATGTTCCACCATTAAAATTTGGTTCCTTCAAAGGATGGTGTAAAAAGTTCTTGGCTACCCTTTTTCTCTGACGGGGGCCCCGATGCTTAATCCAGTATCCTAACATTACTTTGACATAGTTTCCTCATGGGAGAAATGACGCATCTCTTTCTTTTGTAAATGGTGGTATTTGTACCTGAGGTCTCGCGGGGGGAGGCGTGTCGAAGAAGCCTCGAGAGCGTGTAAAGAAGCTTCCCGAAACACGATGACTATCTTTAATTGGACAGATAGGAGGCGACCTTGACATAAAGTGACTGGAATTAATGTTGATGTGCTTTTGAGGCGATGTATCGGGGGCTAATCTGACACTCTGCCACGGTGTTTGAGCCTATGAGAAGACGCCACTTGGGATGCCACTTTCGATGGATAATAATATCTCTGTCACTAATAGGCGTTTGAGCTCCTTTCGAGAGCCTCTCTTGTCATTCTTCGTGTGCTGAGGCCTGTGTGACCCTTCAGATTGTACTGGGCTATTCAACTAAAATATTTATTAATTTAGATTTGTCTGGGTCGTTCAAAACTGATGGAGCTCCCTTTTAAGGTTAGATTATCTATACATTGTGGTTTCTCAACCGCAAAATATCCACATCTAACAAACATGGTTACTGTTCTATTATCATTACACATGGCCAAATTATAATGACAACCATTTGACTATAATCCTATAATACTAAGATTTTCGATTTATATATAATAAAAACCGATTAAATTTTAAATACAGCTCTAATTGATCAAGTAAAATGTCATTTATATGTTGATCCGAGATTTTATGACTCATTTGACAATGTGACATTTTATAAGTTAATTTATGAATTATTAATAAATTATTTAATTAATTTAAAAATTATTCTACAAGATGAGTCTACTATTACTTTTCTAAGAAAAGTTTATTGCACTCATAAATTCTACAGTATCCATACTTTGTTATGGTAGAATTTCTCATGTCATTGATGTCAACACAGAACCGGTGAAACTTTAGTTTTCAACCTTATACACGTTTGAAGGAAAATTCTATAATACAACTCATATAAAATATATAATTTTATATAGCCTATTTTTATATATACCTGTATGTAAATTATGTACATTTATATAAATTTCACGTATAAATATATAAGAAAAACTGATATATTGCACAAAGGTTATACTTAGAAACCCGTCACGTGTCAAACAAAAAAAACAATTGGAATCCAATTTCCCACGTGATCCCATTGTCCACGTAGTATTCTATTTATCTCCAGTCAACATTAATCTGAACCGTCTATACTATCGGCGCCAGGATCACACAGAAAGTAGACAGTGCAGATGAAAGCTGACTATCTAACCTCAACACTTTGAGCCCAAAAATACGAGAAAAAAACAAGTACGGCGTTTCACCAACCCCTCCCCGATGGTAGTTGGTGCCTGGTGGTGACTTTTCAAAAAGCTTTGCCTTTTTATTCTTTTAGTTGAAATTGAATCTACCCAATTCCAAATTCCCTTACTCCAATGGCTAATTCCCTGCAGACTTCATCTTCTACTTCTCGTTTCGGATTCAAAAACCAGTTCGTCGGAGCTAATTGGGCCTCAGACCCCACTTTCAGATCTATTTCTTTCCCCTCTCAGCTTCAAAATCTTTCCCTCAAGTAAGTCATACTCGTTTCTGGGTATTCATTCATTTTACTTTTATTTTCCTTTTCGATTTTCTTTCGAAACTTTAAAATACATTTCTGTTCTGTTTCAAACTTTCAATAGAACGTTGGCGATTACAAAGGGAATACAGCCTCAAAGAGTAAGTACAGTGGTTAGGGCAATGGAAGTCGATATTTCTTTGAGCCCAAGAGTGACTTCTGTAAAGCCTTCAAAAACAGTAGCCATTACTGACCAAGCAACAGCTCTTGTTCAAGCTGGCGTGCCCGTTATTAGATTAGCAGCTGGGGAACCTGATTTTGATACTCCAGCTGTAATAGCCGAGGTATTGCATTTCCCTAATTTTCTCTTTCTGCTAATTATATATGAACTATTTACAAATTTTGCATCACTGATTGCGTAATTTTTTTATCTATATCTCTTTTTTAGGCTGGAATAAATGCAATTCGTGAGGGTTATACACGTTATACTCCAAATGCAGGAACGATTGAACTCCGTAAAGCTATTTGTCATAAGCTAAAAGGTTGGTTTTGTAGCATATTGAGTTTCTTTTTTGGTTGGCTTACTTTTTAGTTATATGCTTTACTAAATTTCTTATATGGGGATGGAATTTACAGAGGAGAATGGGATTTCATATACACCAGATCAAATCTTGGTTAGCAATGGAGCCAAACAGAGCATTGTTCAAGCAGTTCTTGCGGTTTGTTCACCGGGAGATGAGGTGAAGAATTTCTGTATACTTTTGTGGTCTTGTGATTGTTTTGGATTTAGATTAACTCTATGTTTTGCAGTTGAATAATCCCTATTCTTTATGCATACATTTTGTTTATTCTTGAGGACAACTTTTAGGTGATAAGCTATTGAATAATGTTTAATGTTCTTATTCTATATCAGGAATTATAGACTCGTTAATCGGATTACCTTGTTGATTTGTGTTCCATTATCTTGAAGGCTTTATAATAAAAAGTCATTTTGGTGTGAAAAAGTGGAAATTTGAGAAATTTGGGATAGGAGGGTTATTAAAGTCTTCTCTAACAATCTTCATGATTTGAATTTCTTGGATAAAAAATTAACTCTGTAAGATCCATTGTCAATGTTTTCAGGTTATAATTCCAGCTCCGTTTTGGGTGAGCTACCCAGAAATGGCAAGGATGGCTGATGCAAAACCAGTGATTCTTCCAACGAGCATCTTTGAAAATTTTCTTTTGGATCCAAAGGTCCTTGAATCCCAACTCAATGAGAGATCAAGGCTATTGATTCTTTGCTCTCCATCTAATCCAACAGGATCAGTTTACCCTAAAAAATTGCTTGAAGAGATAGCTCAAATTGTAGCAAGGCACCCAAGGCTTCTGGTAAGATAACTTATCTCTTTGGAAAGTCATGTGGTTGATATGGTTACCCTGTTTTAACTATCCATTGTCTCTGCTCAGGTGTTGTCTGATGAAATATACGAACACATAATTTATGCTCCGGCAACTCACACGAGCTTTGCGTCTTTACCAGGCATGTACGAGAGGACTCTGACTGTCAATGGGTTTTCTAAGGTATATATATATATATTTTTTGTCATGTTGAAATATTGTCTCACATTGTCTGAATATGCCAATTTTGTGCTAGTTATACTTTAGTACCATTATCCTTAGTTGGGCCTTTGTTTGTGTTGCTTTTGTTCAGACTGTTTGGTCTATTGCTTAGTTTGGCATCGTGTAGTGGTTCAGGAGGTTATGTTGGTTGTTGTCCCACATCGTCTGGATATACCCATTTTGTGTTAGTTATAAAGTTTTTAATATCACTCTTCTTAACCCGTAGGTTTTAGGAGTGACCGGGCTGACCTCTTCAATTTGTCAAAATTACAATTCTATGGGGATTGGAGTCTTTGTGTCAACTCATCTTGTCAGGGGATCTGAAGTATATCAATACCATAAATATTAGATATCGGCTTGTCTTAATATTTAATTTTTGTAGGCCTTTGCAATGACTGGTTGGCGACTTGGATATCTTGCTGGTTCAAAGCACTTTGTTTCAGCATGTGGAAAGATCCAGAGTCAGGTATACTTGAAGATCTAAGTCATTATCCATCTTTGAGTAAATTCTGCCATCAAGCACATTTCGATCCTCCCTCCGTCATTGAGACTCTCTTGTATTTCTGAAAGAAATGAGAGGATACTTCCATTAAAATGGAGTTACTGGTAGTTGAAGCTGATAAAAAGAGATGAGGGGTATAATAGGAAGATATTTTAACCTTCTTTGTTTTACAGGCATAGTATGTTATTAGCATAGCAGAAACCAAAGACTAGGATAAGTAATTCTTCTCCGTAGAAAGTATGTGTAATCCGAGGAAAGATAATAAATTTGGACTGCAAAAGACGTAAAAGCGCCAGCTTGTTTTAGGTACCAGATGTGGTTCGATATCTAACCAATCTTCATTTATCAAATGTATTTTGCCATTAGTTCACATCAGGGGCGAGTAGCATATCACAGAAAGCTGGAGTTGCGGCTTTAGGACTAGGCTATGCTGGGGGGGAAGCAGTTTCTACAATGGTGAAGGCTTTCAGGGAGAGGAGAGATTACTTAGTCAAAAGCTTTGGAGAACTCGACGGTGTTAAGATCTCAGAACCTCAGGTACGTACGCATATCACTGTGGTCATATTTGGTTTGCTTTTATCTGTTTCTATCCGCATTGTAATTTCTGCTCTATCGCAGGGAGCCTTTTATCTATTCATTGACTTCAGTTCATACTATGGAGCAGAGGCTGAAGGTTTTGGCCTAATTGATAACTCAGAGTCCCTCTGCAGATACCTTCTTGACAAGGGTCAGGTAATATACCATGCAACGATGACGACGGCGTATTCATTTTACGTTTTACAAATTCGATAGTATAGCAATCACTAAAAGCCGGTATTAGACAAAAGGGAAATTGCGGTGAGTAGACCACTGAGAAAAAACAAACGATATTTAAACCCTTAAGCTGATTTTAACGAAATGTGCCCTTTCTTGAATGGGAAAATTATAAGTTGTCACTTCTAGACTTTTAGACCATGTTCTAGCAAAAAAAAAATTTCTAGACTTTTAGTCTATCATTTTGACATTAGGATTAACATTTGCTAGATCGCAGTCTAGCAAAATATTTTGGTAGCAGATACTAAATTCAGCAAAAATTTCAAATAAAAGGGGCAACTTAGTATTTTCTCCTGCCAAAAAAGCCAACTATCATTAAAAACTGACTTGAGGTCCGAATTTCATTTTTTCTCTTCTCACGGGTGTACCTGTGTAAAGTTCTCCAGACAAAATGCTATCTAAAGCGTTTTCTTAATTTTTCTCAACATAATAATCGTTGGTTGTTCCCTGAAAGGCTATGTCTGTATGTTATCTTATAGGTTGCGCTTGTCCCTGGTGATGCATTTGGTGATGACACCTGCATTCGAATTTCCTATGCCGCGTCTCTCCCCACCCTACAAGCCGCCGTGGAAAGAATCAAGAAAGCCCTTACCCTAATTAGGCCTGTTGTTCCTGTTTAACTTAATAAACTTGATTAGAATGAGTAGTTGCTACCCTTCATTGATATTCAAAAATTTCTGTTGGAGTGTGTATTTGTGCTGAAATAAACGTCATCTGTTTTACTTGCCTGTTAATCATAGGCATTCCTGTACTGTCAATGTATATTAGATCCTTTATAATGAATAAATGTTTATTATGATTTGGCTTGATAATCAAATTTATTTTCCCTTTTCTGGACTTCAATATCAAGTAACAGCTTTGTTTAGATATAAGAGATGAATTTTTCGTTTTTTAGAATAAATTTATAGAGATGACTTTTTTTTATTTGTATGTTTCATATTGTTTGGTACAAAGGAAAGTTGGATGATCTATAGAATCAAATTACAAGAATGTGATTGTTGAAATAGACAGGAAATTTAAATATCATGCTGGAATATGTTATAAATATATTTACAACTTGACTAAAGCACCCTCAATCAGAATGTTTTTATACATTATGTAATGATTAAAAAATAGTTTAGAAGGACATTTGTGGCATGAAAATGTTTGTGGCATATTTAAGATTGTATTGCAGGAATATTATGTTTTTCCTAAACAAAGATTATGCAATCACTTGCCAAGGAATTAAAAACTTTGGTCAAGCACATTCCTGGGATTCCTTAGGATAACTTGTATTAACCATTTACAACACTATTTCTTTAACCATTTTAAAAGTCATCATGCAAGTAATTATTTTGAACGTGACTTTAGTGGTAAACTTGAAACAAAAAGTCATTTTTCTCTGATTAACATTCTTTATCTTTATTTAATCACCGGTAAATAGAACCTTGCCTTGTTGATCTCTATTAATTAAAATCAAGTTTGGAGATTGTGTGGATATTATTGTCTAATTGACAACAAGTTAGTTCATGATGAAAAGAAATTTTCGTCGGTTGAGAACTCATATCATAGGTCAGTTTCGTATTTAAAATCATCCATTAATATTTGAGTGATTCAAATTGAGTCAAACGATTTATTTAATTTTTTTTTTTTTAAATCTCTTATGTGTCGTTTAGATTTGATTAGACGATCATTGACTCATCAAATCTGTTTGATATTGAAATAATAATATTTAAAGTCACTGAACCATCAGACAAATAATGATCTAACAAAACATTACTACATCACTTAGGTTTTGGAGAATTAGGATAATATAATTTGAATGCATTGTTATAATAGCTATAATACATGACATGGTAACCAAGGTTATATGTAAAAGGCAGGAAATAATTTCTTTTAAGAGGGGAGGCATTGTTAAAAAAGTTCCAACATATTCCCAAAGATTCGGAACAGAGTTTCATCTACAAAAGCAATTAGAAACATGGAAACAAAAGTCATTCTTAACGTTCTCCATCTTCCAATTCCTATCCTAATAAGAAATGGGGTTTTGTAATAGGACATTCAAGAAGCTAAGTACTTCTTCCCATTCCAAACCCTATTATCTTAACTTGAACTACAAGTCAATCCAACCTCAAATGGAAACCCCAATCTTCTTCATCCTTTATAATACCCATCATCACATTTCCCCTCAAAACAACCAAACAAATTCTGGGTATTCAATAAAAAAGCAAAAATTGGTTTCAAATGGAGACAGAGATTGTCTTCTTCGATTTAGAAACAACAGTGCCCAAAAAAACAGGACAGAGATTCTGGGTATTGGAATTTGGTGCCATTGTAGTATGCCCAAAGAAGCTGGTTGAGATAGAAAGCTTTAGCACTCTTATTAAGCCGAGGGATTTGTCAGCTGTTGCTATTAGATCTGGTCGATGTGATGGAATAACAAGGGAAGCTGTGGCTAAGGCGCCTTTCTTTGAGGAAGTTGCGGACAAAGTGTTTGATATAATGCATAGGAGAGTATGGGCAGGACATAACATTAGGAGCTTTGATTGTGTTCGTATAAGAGAGGCTTTCATGGAGATTGGTAAGCCTGCTCCTGAGCCTGTTGGAATTATTGATTCCTTGGGTGTTTTGACTCAGAAGTTTGGCAGAAGAGCTGGGAATATGAAGGTATATATAGGAATAAGATTGGTTAAATTCAACTCGCACTCATGACCTTTGAGTCATTGACAATTACATTCATGTTGAAAATGCTGAATTGTGATCTAAATATTTAGAATAAAATCCTAATTTGAAGTCTTTAATGTATAGATGGCATCATTGGCTACTTATTTTGAACTTGGTCAGCAAAAGCACAGGTATATAATATTTACATCTAATCCCATCTTTTAGTTTCTGTACTTCAATCCACATGTTGGTGTTACATATTCTTTTAGAAATTGTAGTAAATAGACAATTATTTGTGACGAGTCTAATTCAAAAATTAGGTATCTGATTTCACGATTTTTGTTATTTAATGAGGGTAATTTATTATTTCACATCAACGTCCAATGAGTAAGAATCCAAGACGAGAAATTTTTGCAATCATCATCCTATCAGACCATTTTTCTACTTGATGATTCAAAATGATCTATTTGTGCACTTTTTTCATATTTTTACTGTAGAAGATTCGTGTTTAACATGTTCTTTTACACTTGCACCATATCATGCAGGAGTCTTGATGATGTTCGAATGAACTTGGAGGTCCTTAAGCACTGTGCAACTGTCTTATTTCTGGTATACGCACGAAACTATTAAAAGAAATTTAGATTATGTTTGGATAATGAAAAGTATAATGGGTATGAGAAGGGAGTTTACACATTAACGATTTCTTTAGGTCTGTTTGGACCTCAGAAGCTATAATCTATACAATTGAATTCTATTTACGTGTTTGGTTTTGTGAAAATATAGTGAGGTAATTTGACAAAGAGCAATACTATGCAGCACGTGATATTCAAAAGCTTTATAATATGATAATAAACGTAGTGTGAGTCTGTCTATGTACCTTACAATACAAAGTTTATTAATTTTTTCATGTATATTCATTTATTTCATATAAAGTATGACTCATAACAGTATTGAGTATCGCAGTAATCGATAACATTTTTTAATTGATAAAGTTTAAACATATATTTTCCTCAATGTTTTATTTCTTTTTAGTTTATCTCATTGCGATCATGGATGTGAAAAAAATTTACTTTTGAGGACTTAATGGTAATTTTGGGTTCAATATGGGTGTAGGAATCAAGTCTACCAAGTATATTGCAAGAAAGATGGAAAGGATCTTCAACAATAACTACAAGAAGCAGAAGTAACAATGGAAGATTGCCTTTGCCACTCAGAGAAGAAAGCAACAGCAGAAAATCTCCACCGACCTCTCTTACCCATCACAGATCAGTTCCTTATTCAAGAGAAAGCTTGGGAAAGGTCTATTTTACATATATTTGTGCATTATATGCTATTAAAAATGACCATTTTCTCTAAACAAATAGAGTTGAATATGTAATTTTTGTTCTTGAAATTACAGATGGCAGAAAGAGTAAAGAACACTTTGTGTAAATCCCATGGAAAACAACCTCTTCATAGCTTACTCAAACATTCTCATTCGCTACTACGGTGACTCGATAAGTCGGAGTACTGCCTCGACGTGGCTGTCTCTTCCAATTGGACAGTAATTCTCTGAAGTTATCTCTCAGAAAAATTGAGAATTCGAGTTTTCACTAACAGATTCTGAATCCTGATTCTTTAAGAGATGAATGCATTACTATTTAATTTATTCATAGCTCAATTATTCATTCTTTTTATTATTAGTCACTTCTTTATTACCAGAAGTGCAATAAATTTATTGTACATAATAAAGCTAAAAATAGATTAGCAAATATAATTTCAATTCTTTTGTAAATTATAACTTAATAAAAGGAATAATATTCATTCATACCTCAATTTTAAGCTCATGATTTTGTTTTTGTTTTATCAGTAAGATATGCAATAAAGTTTCAGGCACAAACAGAGAAAGTTAAGAACATACATTGATTTGATGTAATGTAATACAAAGAAAAATTCTACGGTACATCGCCTGTACTGTAACAGAGGTAATTTTTTTGTACATTTAAACGTAAAATTTCTACATGTGTGTATAATTTACGTTCAAATATACATAAAAACAGTCCATATATCATACATAGACTGTACTGTAAAATTACCCGTATTACGAAGAGAAAAAAAAAGGAGAATTAAAGGGAAGAATGAGTTGAATTTGATGGGTTATTGCTATTTGGTGCTCCATCTTCTTGACCAATCACCATGATTTCTTGATTCTTCCATTTCTCAATTTCCTTCAATAACAAAGCTTTGCTGTTTTCCTCTCTCTTACTCCCTTTTCTGAAAACATTCTTTCCCTTCTTCAGTTGGTATCCCAAATTAAAACACATCCCTCTTTCTCTTCTTCAGAATGTTTGGTAGAACAGAAGAGAGAGAACGAAAGTTTATATTTAGTTTTACTTTGAATTATAGTTTGGCCTTTGGTCATTTTGGTTACAATTTTTTAATCTGTTTGGAATGTTAAAAAAAGTGACGGTGACTACAAGGAATTGTCGATCTTTAGGATGATTTCATTCACTAACATACAAAACTTAGCATCTTCCACAAAGATTATATTTGATACGGCATGGGTCGGGCACAATTTTTTGTCCGTATTTATGGGTATTTATGGTCGGTTCCCTTCGGTTTTTAGCATTAAAATTGGACCAAACCAATTTCACGATCATAAAATTTTAAGTTTTTCATGCATTATAATAAAAATTCATAATTTAAATCACAAGTTGTAAACTAAATATTGAAGAGAGATGAGAGATACTGAAAATGAGAGAAATATGAGAAATTAAATAATATATATACACACACACATAGGAGGGTAAACGGTCACGGATCGGAAGAAATCAACGAGATTGGATTGCAGCAACTATGTCCTATGGAGATCTCAAGTAGTCCCTGCGATTTATGGACACAAGTTTGAAGATATCATCTTCAATTTAGAAAAAATACCAACAAAATTCATTGATGGAGGAAAGATTAACCCAGAATACAAGGTATGGGTGAGAAAAGATAAACTCTTACTGAGTTGGATGAGAAGCTCAATGACTGAAGGAGTCTTGGGCACAATCACACATTATAATATGGTGTTCATTAGAAAAGAGCTTTGCAAATCAATCTAAAGCTAGAATGATTCAACTAAGAGGCTCACTTCAAAGTACAACTAAATGTAATATGACTATTTCTGAATTCTGTGATTAAATGAGAAGATATGATGATAACGTAATAGCAGCTGGACAATCTTTGTCTAAACAAAAACTTGTTATGTACATTGTCAATGGTCTCGGGTCTTAATATGATCCAGTAGTAGTGAATATAACATCAAGATCTGAAAATCTTGGAGTGGAGAAGGTTCAATCACTCCTTATGTGTCACAGACGTAGAATAGAGAAGCATGCAACATAGAATGAAATGAAGAACAAAATGTGTGCAAACATGGTGCAAAGAACATGAAGCAAGAAGTCTTTTAATGACCAACACAACAACAACCATTATAGCAATAACAGAAATCCTACAAAAAATGGACTATATTTTTCATAGAATGACAGGAAATTTTAGTGGCAGAAGAGGTTCAAGAGGAGGCAGAAATGGTGGTTTTAATGGTGCAAGAAATGTGTGCTAAGTGTGTGCAAAGCTTAGACACTCAGCATATGTATGCTACTATAGATATGAGAGAAGCCAACCAAATAACACCCCCAATTCACATAGCTTTTCTAGTGGTGGTACTCTTTCGGGATTATGCTCCCACACCTAACTCAACAACAGACATGGCTTGGTATGCTGTTGATTCAGCAGCTACAAACCATGTTACATCATATTCGAACAACCTAAGCCTAGCACATGAATATAATGGACAAGAAAGGCTTGTAGGTAATGGTAAGACCCTCTTAATCACTCATGTTGGTTTAGCTTTACTTCCTCCTAAATTTCATCCTTTGAAACTTAAGTCTATTTTTTGTGTTCCAAAAATAAAAAAAACATCATAAGTATTTCAAAGCTAACCCAAGATAATGACGTATTTGTGAAATTTCACTCTAATGTCTATTTTGTGAAGGACAAAGCTTTGGGGACCCTTTTTCTTTAAGGAGTGCTTAAAGATGGCTTATACTTGTTGATATGTCCTACCTCAGATGGACCTTTAGCTTTAAACTGTTATATCAAATTTGTCTTACCTTTTCAGGTTCAATCACTCCTTATGTGTCATGAAAGTAGAATAGAGAAGCATGCAACAAAGAATGAAATGAAGATAAAAATGCGTGCAAACATGGTGCAAGAAGTCCTTCAATGGCCAAGACGACAACAACCACTATAGCAATAATAGAAATCCTGCAGAAATGGACTATATTTTTCATAAAATAACAGAGGGAATTTCATTGGCATTTTAAGAGGTTCAAGAAGAGGCAGAAATTGTGATTTTAGTGGTGCAAGAAATGTGTGCCAAGTGTGTGCAAAGCCCGGACACTCAGCATATGTATTCTACTATAGATATGAGAGAAGCCAACCAAATAACACCCCCAATTCGCATAGCTTTTCTAGTGGTGGTACTCTTTCTGCTTACATGGTATCCCCATCAGCTTATGCTCTCACACCTGACTCAAATATAGTCCATCAGCTTATGCTCCCACACCTGTAAGAAATGGACTATATTTTTCATTGAATAATAGAGAAAATTTCAAGGGCATAAGAGTTTCAAGAGGAGGCATAAATGGTGGTTTTAATGGTGCAATAAATGTGTGCCAAGTGTGTGCAAAGCCCGGACACTCAGCATCTATATGCTACTACAGATATGAGAGAAGCTAACCAAATAACACCCCCAATTCACATAGATTTTCTAGTGGTGGTACTCTTTCTGCTTACATGGTATCCCCATCAGCTTATGCTCCCACACCTGCAAGAAATGGATTATATTTTTCATCGAATAGCAGAGAAAATTTCAGTGGCATAAGAGGTTCAAGAAGAGGCAGAAACAGTGGTTTTAATGGTGCAAGAAATGTGTGCCGAGTGTGTGCAAAGCCCGAACACTCAGCATCAATATTCTACTACAAATATGAGAGAAGCCAACCAAATAACACCCCCAATTCACACAGCTTTTCTAGTGGTGGTACTCTTTCTACTTACATGGTATCCCCATCAGCTTATGCTCCCACACCTGACTAAGCAACAAACATGGTTTGGTGTGCTGATTCAACAGCTACAAATCATGTTAAATTACATTTGAACAACCTAAGCCTAGCACATGAATATGATGAACAAGAAAGACTTGTAGGTGATGGTAAGATCCTCTTAATCACTCACGTTAGTTCAGTTTTACTTCCTCCTAAATTTCATCCTTTCAAACTTAAGTATATTCTTTGTGTTCCTAAAATTAAAAAAAAAACTCATAAGTATTTCAAAGCTAACCCAAGATAATGACGTATTTGTGGAATTTCACTCTAATGTCTATTTTGTGAAGGACAAAGCTTTGAGGACCTTTTTTCTTCAAGGAGTGCTTAAAGATGGCTTATACTTGCTGACATGTACTACCTCAGATGGACCTTTAGTTTTAAACTGTTCTATCAAATATGTCTTACCTTTTCAACTCAATTCTGTAGATTCGTCTTCTAGTAAGAGTATGTTAAATGTTCTAGAGTCCCTTCTGAGTCCTGATGTAATGTTGTCAATTGTAATGATAGTTCTTTCATAAATAAAATTGTTGATTTTGAGTATCAAAAGTCACTATTAAAGCCTTATCTAATGTTATACCAATTTCTTCTATGGAGAGTATGTCATATTCTAATAGTATAAAATGGAAATCTGCCGCATTGAATGTTTCTATTAACAATAATGTGAATACATGGAATAACAAATTAGGACATCCTAATGAGAAAATCTTAAGACAAGTTCTTAAAACAAATAATATTTATGTTTCTAAATATCTGTCTAATTTATGTGTTGCATGTCAAAAGGGCAAAAATCACATTCTGACCTTTCCAACTTCTCAAAATATGTCCAAAAGACCCTTAGAACTTGTCTATACTAACTTATGATGTCCTACTCCTAAAATCTCAAAAGAGGGTTTTAGGTACTCTATTTGCTTCTTATATGATTTTAACAAGTTCTATTGAATTTTTCCCTTGAAGCTCAAGTTAGAAGCCATTCAATCCTTCAACATATTCAAAAACCTTGTTGAGAAACAATTTGAAACCTCTATTAAGACTCTTCAATCTGATTAGGGAGGAGAGTTCAGATCTTTTCAGCTCTTTCTACAAGAACAATGCATTAATTTTAGACATCGTTGCCCCCATGTTCACTGACAAAATGGCTCCATTAAAAGAAAATAGGCATGTAGTAGAATTAGGCCTAACTCTCCTTGCTCAGGCTTCTATGCCATTAGAATTTTGGTGGGAAACATTTCAAACTACTGTTTTTTTATCAATAGACTACCTACTCATGTTCTATCCTTTACCTCTCCATATCATATTCTTTTCAACCAAAAGCCCAATTATAACCTATTTAGAACCTTTGGTTGTACATGTTATCCACGTTTGAGGTCATATAACACCGACAAGGTAGATTTCTATATTGACTTATGCTTGTTCTTAGGCAATTCAACTCATCATAAAGAGTATAGACGTCTTCACAAATCTGGCAGAATCTACATTTCTAGAAATGTAGTGTTTAATGAATCTCACTTCCCATATCATAATTTGTTTACTAATTCAATCTCTGGAAGTCATAAATCACTTATGCATAGTCCCTCTTGGTCTTCAACATTCATTACCTCTCCAAATCAAAATCTCATACCCTCATAGGAACATGTTCGTAATATACCATCTCCAGGTACGCCTTCCTTTGATTCCCTTAATAATTATTGTTCTTCATATCAGATTATAGGTGATATAATAACTTCTGCATGTACACCTTTACCTATTACAACCATTGCACCCTATGACCCCCATCTATCGCTCTTTTTATGTCAATAGACATCACACCAGATCCTAAAACTCTCCTTACCTGCTCATGAACCAATAAACCAAAAATCATTCCTCACACATACACAACCTGTTAAATCCAGGCATCCCATGGTTACTAGATCCAAAGTAGGCATACATAAACCTAAAGCATTTGTAGCAACCAAACATCCTATGTCTCTTAGTCCTTATCCTACTGAACCAAAATTTGTTAAAGAGGCTCTTGCCAGCAAAGATTGGAAGCAAGCTATGCAAGATGAGCATGCTGCGTTAGTTAGAAATCAGACTTAGAATTTAGTCCCTTTAATCCCTCTATGACTGTTGTGAGAAACAAAGGGTCTTTAAGATCAAAGTGAATCAAAATGAAAGTATTCAGAGTTTAAAGCTTGTTTAGTCAAACCTTTGGAATTGATTATTCAGTAACATTTAGCCCTGTTATGAAGCCTAATGCTGTGAGGATCATTCTACATCTTGCTGTATCATTTGGTGGGTCTGTCAATCAGTTGTATGTGCATAATGCCTTCTTAAATGGTTATATTTATGTGACTATTTACATGTCTCACCTGAAGGGTTCAAAGATCATTCAAAGCCATAACATGTATGTAAACCAAGGAAAGCTCTTTATGGCCTAAAACAGGCTCCAAGAGCCTGCTATGAGAGATTAAGAACATCATTACTTCAGTGGAGTTTCAAGGGTTATGTTTCAGTCACTTCATTATTTATCTATCACTCTTCTCAGAATGTTTTGTTCCTATTGGTTTATGTAGACGATATTTTACTTACAGGGAACAATGTCAACATAATCAACAAAGTTATACATGATCTTAATGCTACTTTTGCCCTTAAAGATCTTGGTCGGGATCATTATTTCCTTGGCATAGAGATTAACAGAACTCAGTCTGCTTTTTTCTTATCTCACTCAAAGTATATAGCTGATCTTCTGTACAAAACCAAAATCGATGGAGCTAAGACAACCCCTTCACCAACTAGCTTTTCTATGAAATTATCTTAATAAAAAAGTGAACAATTTCCTGATGTTACACTATTTCAAAGTACTATTGGTGCTCTTCAATATCTTCAAATGACACCACTTGACATAGCTTTTATAGTCAACAAGTTCACTGGCAAGCATGCAAGAGAATTCTGAGATATCTAAAAGCGACTATCTCAGATGGTTTATTGCTTCAACCATCCAAATCCTTTACAATCCAAGCTTATTCAAACGCGGATTGGGCTGGAAGTCTTGAGGATAGAAGGTCAACATGTGCCTATATGGTGTTCTTAGGAGGCATTCTCATATCATGGTCTTCTAAGGAACACAATGTGGTCTCTCATTCTACTACAGAGAGTGAATATTAAGTAATGGCTAATGCTGCCTTCGAGATTCGTTGGATCCAAAGCCTGCTGTTTGAGTTACATTTCTCTCTTTCTCAACCTCCAATCTTGTGGTGTGACAACATTAGTGCTCTAGCACTTGCTTCTAACCCAGTTTTACACACAAGAACAAATCACATTGAGCCGGACATGCATTTTATTCATGATAAAATCCTTCATAGACAACTTGAAGTGATATTTGTCCCTTCAGTTGATCAACTTGTTGACCTTCTCACTTAAGCACTTTCAACTCCTCATTTTCTCTTGTAATTTCAAAATGATCCAAGTCGAGTATAGAATCGGGATCAAGTGGAATCGTTGTAGGATTGGATTAGGATCGGTAGGATCGATCCTACCCAAATCTTAATTTGGGTAGTTTTATTGGGCCATCAAAGAATATGCCACTTTTAAGGAAAAAATAAAAAATAGCCCAAGATGAAACAAAAATAAGAAAATAACCAACCAAATTAAAAAAACAAAAAATTTGCCAAAAACCGTCACCTACGAGCGTCAACGAGATTTTGAATTTGTATCCACAAAATTTATATAATATATACTGTATATATAAAATATACTATACAAGTTATACAGGTATGGTGCACGTGGCGCGAAACATCCTTCCGCGTGGGAGTCCATTTTTTTTAATTTGTGCAAGGGAACTATTTTTTATATTTTTATTCTTGTCACCATTTTTTATGAATTTTCTTAGAAATTGATTATTTATTAACGTACCATATTTTTTTTAGTTTTATCAAATGTTGTCAAATGACTGGTTGTTGAGGCCCGCTTCCTAAGCCTCCCTAAGTCCAATTCAATGTAATTGAAGCCCCCACCTCCTAGTTAATATGTTGTCATAAATCAAAATTATTAAATCTTTGTAATATTCATGAGTTTTGACTCATACTTTCTCACATAAATCTTTGAATTATATAAAATTTTATTTGTGTGTGTATGATATTAAAAGTAAAGTGCTTTTCGTAGCAACATTTTTGTGAAAATTTAATTTTATAATTTCAATTTGGAGAAACTTAAGAAACTAAAATTGAATTGTCTTTGTTACTGTACTCATTAGAATGCTCGAGTGAGGAAATTATTTTGAGCAAATTAAAAAATTATATGTTTAGGATCAAGCTTGAGTTGACTATTTTGAGACGTTATATATTTCAGTCATTAAAGTAGAATAAAACTTATTTTCATTATTTAATTTTAGTTAGAAATAGTTAATTTGTTTTTAAGGATCACCATTTTTAATATTATAATTATTAACATTTGGTAGGATCTTAGGATTCTCGATCCGATTCAGAAGACCCCTCTACCGATCCGAGTAAAAAATACGATCCTGACAACCTTGTCTGGAACTACTTCCAGACTAGTATAGAACTTTCTGAGTCATACCCCTTCTTTCTCAGCTTCACAAGCCGCTATATATTTTCCTTTCATAGTGGAATTTGCAATGCTAGATTGTTTGATAAGTCTCCACCTGAATAAAGAAGCATATAGTTTCTCATTCTCCTAAGATACTTGAGAATGTGCTTTACTACAATCAAATGTTCTAAACCTTGATTCGATTGATAACGACTGACAATTCTCACTGCATAACAAATGTCTGGCCTCGTAAACAACATGACATATATGAGAATCTCTCAAGCACCTTATCAATATAAGATACCTGAGAAAGTGACAAGAGTTTGTTCTTTCTATCCTTTAGGATTTGTATGCCTAGAACATAGCTCACATCTCCCAAATCTTTCATTTGAAATTTCTCAGCTAACCACTGCTTTACCTTTGATAAAGTTTCTACTTCATTCCCAACGAGTAGAATATTGTCAACATAAAGAACTAAGAAAATCATTATCTTGTCTTTGATGTGTTTATAAACACAAGCTTTGTCAACATTTTGCTCGAAGCTATATGATTTAATAATTTCATCAAAGGTAAGATTTCAAGATCTAGATGTTTGCTTTAATCCATAAATAGATTTAACCAACTTGCATACTTTCTGATCTTGCCCCATTTTCACGAACCATTTTGGTTGCATCATATAGATAATTTCTTTAAGAGAGCCATTCAGAAAAACTGTCTTGATGTCCATTTGCCATATTTCATAGTCTAAACTAGTGGCAATAGATAAAATGATGCGAATGGATTTTAGCATGGCAACAAAGGAGAATATCTTTTCATAATTGACTCATTCCCATTGTGTATAGCTCTTGACTATCAGCCATTTAGTGAAAGTCCCTACTTTCTCATCTGCACCTCTTTTTCTTCTTGAAGATCCATTTACATCCAATGGGTCTGGTGGAATTGGAATACATCGATTCCATTTCCTGGTACATGGCATCTTGTCATTTCTCATTTTCAGGATCATCCATTGCTTCTTCATAAGATAATGGATCATCTTTATCAGTTTCAGACACTAGGACATGTGCCTCTAGTTCATATCAAATAAGTTGTCTTACAACCCTCCCAATATGATATTGCACTGCGGTTTCCTAAATAGAAACTCTGGTTTCTGTGATTTGTTATTTATCAGTTGATGAAGATCAAACGCTAATTCTTTGAGAGCTACTTTGCTTTGAGGTTTGTAATTTTTCATATAGTCATGTTCAAGGAAGGTGACATTTATCGATACAAATACATTTTGATCATTGTGATTATAAAAGTACTCACCTCTAGTCTATAGAGCATAACCAATGAATATGTGTTCTTCAAACCTTGAGACTAAATTTTCAGTCTCGGGTCTAAGAGCTGGACAACCCCATATACAGAAATGACACAAACTGGGTTTGGGGCCATTCCACAACTTGAAATGTCTCTTGCTTACAGACTTAGAAGGCATTACATTCAAAATGTATGTTACCGTGTGTAATGCCTATCCCCAAAACGTAAGTGGTAGTGATGAGTAGCTTGACATCGACCTAACCATATACAATAAGGTTTTGTTTCTCCTTTCTAAAACACCATTTTGCTATGGTATTTCAGATGCTGTGAGTTGGGATAAGATTTAGCTTTGAAGTCATTAAAATTTCCAAAAGTTTCAGAATTTCTATTCATTGGGTAAGTATAACCATATCTTGAGTAATCGTCACTTTAATTAGGTAAATACTTATACCCACCTCTAGTTTGTACATTGATAAGTCCACAGACACCACTATGCACCAGCTTAAGTGGTTCTTTGGCTCCTTGGCTCAAGTGGTTCCAGTGAAGGTCTCTTGGTCATTTTACACTCTAGGCAGGATTTACAAACAGGAAGAATTCCAACTTTTAGTTCGCTTAAAGCACTATGATTTGTTAACTTGTTTAACCTATCTAGATTAATATGTCTCAACCTAAGATTCCAAAGATATGTGTGTATCATCATCATGAGAAACTATTTTTTGTTTGTTACTTTTAGGTTTTTCTACTTTAAATAATTCAGAATTATTTAACGCTTGTTCAATCAGTTTAGACATATACAGTCCATCTATAACTTCAGCATGAAAAATATCGAATTCATTCTTAGAAATAATAAACCCTTTATTAATAAAAGAAACTTCGAATAACTGTTCATGCAAAAGTGAAAGAGAAATCAAATTCTTTGAAAAACCAGGAATATAATAAATATTGTCCAAAACTAAATAATTATTTTCAAAAAGTAAACGGACTTCCTGATTACTTTAGCTGACACGAGCGCACTATTGCCAACTCTTATAATGACCTCGTCATCAGCCAGCTCCCTTGACGAATCAAGCATCTGCAAAGAAGAACGTGCATGGTTAGTGGCTCCTGAATCCAATATCTAAGATGACAAATCATATTCCAATAAACAAGTTTCAAGTACAAGTAAATCATTTTTACCTTTCGTTTTTAACTCGGAGAGATACTTGTTATAGTTTCTCTTCCAATGGCCTTCCATCCCACGATGAAAATGTTTTCCCTTGGGCTTGCTGTTGTTCTTGTTCTTCTTGGCATTTGACGATGTCTTGGTTTTTTTCCTTTCATGTTCTTACCTTTGCCCTTACCATTGATCTTCTTCCTCTTATTACTTTTAACAATAGTGGAAAAAGGCTTTTTCTCGGTAAAAAGTCTACAGTTCATTCAACGATTGAGTCATGTTGAAGTGCAACTTGTTCATAACATAATTGGTGGTGAACGCAGAAAAAGCAAGTATGAGCCATTCAAGTATAATGATGACTTGAGTTCGTTCATCAATGGTCACTCCATGTACTTCTACCTCATGCATTATGTTGATCATGTTCACGCACAGAAGTACCTTTCTTCATCTTGGTCGTCATATAGCTCCTAGTAGCCTCATGACGACTTTGATCAGATTGCTTCCCAAACATCACCTATAAAGATTCCATAATCTCCTAGGCTGTCTACATGCTCTCATGCTTGGTTCTCTGAACATCATCCATGCTCACAAGTATGTAGCATTTCACTTTGTTGTTGTATTGAATACAAGCATCGAACTTGTCCGTAACATTCTTAGGGGAGTTGGCAGCGAGCTCCTCAAGACATTCCTCAATAAAAATAAATTCATGGTTCCACAAATTAGTATCAAATTAAAATTTGATTTTCATCTTATGAAATTATCACCATTCAGTTTCTCAAGTACAAGTAAAGCAGCAATAGAGTTGCCCATGGTAGACATAATAATAACTGAAAAATAAAATATACATAATTCATTATAATTGAAATAAATATCCAGAATTCAGAAAGTAAACGTGATGCATGAATTCAACATATTAAACACATAAATATATCATTCACTAATCCACGATAAAACAACCTAACAATTAATGTGCCGCCTTAAGGTCGGTCATATTAATCTTAGATTGTCTATAAAATATTCTCATCCTTATTAATTAAAACTTAAAATATATCAT
Source organism: Datisca glomerata (assembly GCA_003255025.1). NCBI lineage: Eukaryota > Viridiplantae > Streptophyta > Magnoliopsida > Cucurbitales > Datiscaceae > Datisca > Datisca glomerata. Next base: position 179,565 of record QANY01009840.1, read on the forward strand.
ATTTTCAAGCGCAAGTAAAGCAGTAACAAGGTTGCCCATGGTAGACATAATAATAACTAAAAGATAAATATACATAATTCAATATAACTGATAAATATCTAGAATTCAAAAAGTAAACGTGATGCATGAATGCAACATAATATACACATAAATTTAATATTTACTAATTATGATAAAATAATCCAACGATTAATGTGTTACCTTAGGGTCAGTCAGATTAATCTCAGACTGTCTATGAGACATTCTCATCCTTATTAATTAAAACTTAGAATATCTCATATTTTCTTTTTTAACAATAAGGTATCGCATATTCGGTCGAGTCACAATTATCCACATGAAAGTTTAATTGTGACTTTATGAGTGTAACTCATTATTTCGGATTCCATGACTTCATTTAGAATATGCTATCTTAGGGTTGGTCAAGAGTAAACTACATCACTTCCTCCTATCTTCTTAAGAAATCCAACCTTGATATTGATACAGCTCGAAACATTCCTTACGAGGATGAAAACAAAGCCATCTCGATGCTCTCACGGTACCTCACAGTCTTGTACTAATAATGGAGATCATATGTTACATTGACATGATAACCTTCTCCCACTCACTATTTTAGGATAATGTGTTTCTATTTTAACTAATCAATTAATTCTAAAATTAATACTAGTTAAAATAATAACCCTATAAAATGTTAAATTAATAGTTAATCTAATCTTATCGGTCTAAGTTCATTTAACCTTCTTTAAGAACCTAAGTCGTAATTAGATGAACTTAGATTAACTAATTAATTACATTCATCAAACTTTTAATAAAACTCTTTTACTAAACTTGGTTATCCTAAAAGTTATTATAGCCTTTAGAGTGCTGTGATTATCAAGTTTTAACTAATTAAAACTAGCATTTACATGCAATTGATTTCTTAAAATAAATCATATAAACATATTAGGACAATCCTAATAAATCATGATTCTACTGATGAGATGCATGATTAAATAAAATTATGTGGGGCTTCATGTATGGTATGTAATCGACTAATGCATGATCATGTTATCAATCATATCAATAAACATTTATTTAATGATTAAATAAAATAATAATGAACCGAGCGAGTATTTCTAAATTACAACATTTAAAATAAAAAAATAAAATTACAAAGAGGACTTCAAGATTACATATTTCCCAAATATCTCATTCTCCACCTGATGTCCATCTTCTTAATCTTCAGGCTTCGAACAAAACCCTTTTAGTTAGGAAAAACTATTTTTCTTAATTAAAAATTATCTTTATAATTATCTTTCAAAATTATTGAATTTGACTTAGTCAACAAATAATTTATTGTCTTGGTCAAACATGGGTCAAATCCAATCAATTAATTAATCTTTAATGTTCATAAATTAAAAATTAATTTTAAAATTATATTAATTTCAAAATTTAAATGATAATAGATAGAGTTAGGGTTATCATCAAACTCTGCAGTAATATGTTAAGTTGGTATCAGGGATTTTGTGAAACTTCCTCAAATGTGACAACAATTTCCACCAACGATCGGACTCTTCAACCGCCGGCCAACCACAACCGCCACCGACCACCAGCACCGGTCGCCGCGGTAGCACTGTCGGAGCTGATTTTTCCGTCAGCGTTGCCGCCGCTGGGATACCGGCAGCGCCATCCCCGAAAATCCTATTTGCAGTGCCGGCACCAGAATTCCCTTAAATTCCTTTTTTTCTTCCTTGTTCGTCTCATGTGTTCTTCATCTTTTCACGATCGGATAATTATAATTAAATATACAAAATAAAATTTTAAAAAATTTCTACGTTCTAAAACGGCTTATACAAGATCTAAGGAAAGATTAAAGAACAAAATATAACCCAATAATCACTATACAATTAACGATATATTATTTAACCTTACATTAAAAAATAAACCATCCATTTCATTCACATATATCGAAATATATTATGAACAACGCAAGAACACCAGACAATATTTAATATACAAATATATAATAACTTGACTCTCATACCAATTATTGGAGAACGCATCGCACGCACGGCAGAAGCTTGTTTTAAACTTTTTAGTAAGAACGACTCTTTTTCGATAAAAAGAAAACAAGCATGACGCAACAATTTCCAAAAAATAATTTTTTTATTGAAAACTCTTTTTCAACCAGGATTCATTATATATTTATGAATTACATCGAAGACATACACGTATAGGAATCATATACCTTTTGTGGTCTATATCAAGCATCATCGCAGATCAACAATCCTTCGTTCCCACGAACAACAAACTTGGAGATCCACACCAAGATCTTTCAAGTCAATCCTCAACGCACTAGGACGTTTATGGGCACGTAGAATATTTTCAAAGACATTCTTTCTGTCTCTAGATGTAATCAATAGATGAGATCTAGATATTTACTTAGAATGATCATTTTAGTGAGACAACAGTCTAAAAGATATACGATGATTATTTTTTCACAGTTTTGATTAATTATTACTCACCGAGAAGAATCACCATGACACCAACTATGTTCTCAATTTGATTTTTGATGAACTGGTCAACTGATGAATCAATAGAGGCCATTAGAATAATATATTTACATTTTCTAGATAATGACGCAACAAATATTTAGGAATAAACTGAAATAATATTTAATTATAAAATTGTCAATTGTAATGGACCCACTGCAACTGTGCACAACTACGGTGCCACACGACACTACAATGTGTCCTGAGATAGCATAGTGCCTCACGGCACTGGCACTACAGTGTTGCACCCCCACTACTGTAGTGCCAGTTGGCTTTACAGTAGTCCATGTCAATCTATGATATCAAATCAGTGATTGAGATGTGACAATTACTGTGAATTAAATATTTATTTTTATTTAGATAAATATCTAGATATCAGTTAATTCAAAATTAACATATCTGATTATCTCTATCAACTAATTTATTTACTATTTCATAAATAACAGATTTAGTTGATTCAAATTATTATCTAATAATAATTTATAATTTTCTAATTTCACAAATTAGATATTCTGCCTCACTTGTCGATAATTAAAAATAATCGATAAATATATATATATATATATAATTTCAGAAATTTGTATATATACATATAATTCAATTAATTAATTTTTAATTAAAATCACACATAATTACCTCATAATTATGTAATTGCCTTAGAATAAAAATTTATTTTGCAAGTCAATCATTTTCTCACGTCCTGAAATATCCAGACCCTAAATTGCGTGGTACAGATGTGACTTGGGGACCATGAACTTATAATCCTAAGCTCCAATAAACTAGATTATTAATTAAACTCTTTAATTAAATATCTTATTTATTAATTCAATTATTACTACACTATAAATATGAAATTGTACTTTTAGAGATTATAGAATGTATTTACAAAGTATTCTTGTGTAGTCCATTGATATAATCATTTCAAGTAGTTCTATCCTCCAATTATTGGTTCGTAAATTAGAATTAGTCAAAATTATCATTTTACCCTTTTAATTATCTCTTGATCCTTAAGTACCATTAATTCACTAGTGAATGGAATTTATAATCATATTATAAATTTGAGTTCAATAACCATTCAATTCCAGAATTAACACTTAAAGGAACCAATATACGATTCGTTAAGAAAGCTTGGATTCTAATCTTGTAAGATTATATTCTCAGTCATCCATATCACTGAATCTCTAAAACAAAAGTCACTAGCCTGTTTTACAAACTAATCTTAACGAATGAATCAAAAGATCCACTAGACATGTATAGGAGTTCATGACTACGTAGGATTCAGACTGATCTATATATGATTATCAGATTGATATTTATTATATCTTTATGATAAACGGTACGTTAAGTTCCCATTGGCCTTGTAATAGAAAGTACATTCACTAAGATGTCTATCCACATCCATGATCTGGATCTTGATGACATGCATTCATAATGTTTAGTGAACCATACTAGCAACCATTCATTAAAGATTTCATCCATTAATATTTTACTGACAATTTTATTCATTATCTATAATCTTAATCCCCTCATACTAATACAAGATCATAGTTTCGTTAATAAATATGAATATTTTTAGATATTTATATAAATTATTTAACAATAATTAAAAAATAATTATAAGAAAAATGTAATTTCATTAAATTTCATATTAAAATGTCAACACACATGTTTTAAGGGCATAACCCCAACATGAACGCGCTAAAACCCCAACATAACTTTGTAGCTCCTGACCTTCCGCTCCTACAGGTTGTCCCTTTTATTGTATTGAATTTTTTTTCATCAGACTCTTTCTTACCTTTTATAAGAGAATGCATCATTTGTTGGCCCCCTCTTTACCCATCTATTCTTCTATTCTGTCGTCTCATTGTCACCCTTATCACTTTCTTGACAACCATTACTCATGCTATCCTTATCCAACATAGCTTTCAAATAACCTATCAACAAGTAAACAAAAGAATTACACGTCAGAACACGAGGCTTTCAAATTCACAGCAGACATTGAATTCTATCATATCATAAACGGAAGATTAACTCGAATAAGGCTTGAGATTCATCCTCTATAAACTAACCAAATTGAATAGCTTAAACAAGTGCCATAACAGGAATTGGTTTCATATTTCGTTAAGGTTCTGAAAAATAAAAAACAAATTGTCAAAGATTGATTCACAAACTTAATATTACGAGAATCTAATTGGTAACAAGAAGGATCAGGCAGTGGAAACAAGTAAGGGTATTTCTATACTTCTCGTCTATAATTGATAATCAAGTAAAAGTATGGGTGTTCACGGTTCGGTTCATTCAATTTTTTTGGTGAAAATCGAATTGAACCCAAAATTTGATTCGGCAATAAAACCAAACCGGACCAAACCGTTCATGCTAAAAGAAACGAACCGAACCATGAGTTTCAGTTCGGTATTATTAATTAAAAATAATTTTTAAATGATATTATTGAATATATATATATATATATATAATTAAAGTTTTGTTCCGGTTCGGTTCGGTTTTATAAGAAATTATATATAAAAATTAAAAAAGAAAAAGAAAAATAGATTATTTCGGTTCAGTTTTAA